>CM060955.1:85195288-85358384 GCA_030765055.1 Mantis religiosa | reverse complement strand
GTGCCCCGTTCTTTTCTTTAACGCTCCAGTAAGCTGTTAAGGGGTTTTCCACTAAATTAATTCCAGGACCTAAACTATCCATTACGATAGAGGTAAATATGACATGTGAATGTAACCCATATGTTTTGTTTAACTGTTGATGACTATACGTATGACATGCATACGCACTTCTTCCTGCAAGCAGGAATGGTGAATAATTATGTTACCAAATATTGTGTCACAAATTATTATTTTGATGCTTGAAGAAGATGAAACAGGCCATTTCATTAGAGTACAGATTCAATCATTAAACTGTGAACTATTAGGCAAAATGTACAAATAGAAGCATCACCATTAAATTCTTCTTTCACATGCCATGTGTAGGCTAAACATACTGAAAGCTCAGTGCTACAATCGGGATTTGAACCATGTTATCTTCCACTTACTGCCGTTGCTCTAACCATCCGACACGATGCTAAATTTCCAAATATAAAACTGAAATAGCATATAAAAATTATAGCTTCAAATTTTATTTTCTTATTTATTGTCAGCTTTAAATGCACCTTCCATGCAACTTCTGTTAACTTTCTTTCAAATTTACAGTAATCATTACTTGAACCTGAGCTGGATGATGGTTTCTAAACATTTGTTTTTGATTAATTGATGGAAATTAATCATTTCCTCACACTAGCCGTATATAGGCTAAGGTCTTTGATGGATAGAATCAACATGAAGAATTCAATGTCATGGCCGGGATTTGAACCACATATCTCCTGTTTTCCGTCCAGCTGCGGAAGACCGGGGAAATATACGAACCAAAAAGAGAATTTAATGTCGTGACGGCATGTTGGCCATGGGTTAGAGCGACTGGATGGAAACCAGGAGATCCGTGTTTCAAATCCCGGCCATGGCATTAAATTTTTCATGTTGAATCTATCCATCTATTTTTGATGTGTTCAGATGGGTTAGTATTTAGAAGTTGATTGCATTATAAGCTATGGAGTTTGCATATTGAACCTGCCGACACATATTGTTTGCCAAACCTCTTGGAGGGAATGAGATGAGAGCACTCTTCCGGTATATAGGATTCCACGCTGGCCGCAGGAGCTGGCCGTTGCAGCACCACACTCACTAACTTGGAAAGATCAAATTGAAATGAAATGGAAGAACGGGAAGTGAAGTATCCATACCCAGCATTTACCCGGTGACAAAGAAAACTGCGAAAAAGTCTTTGCTCATAATGTCAGGCATCGCGAATCGACCGTGGGGCCTTTGGAATGCGTCTTGCTCTTCCACCTGAAATATCCCATTTGGATTTTGATGTTTATGGTTTAATACACTACTGATCATTCGAAAAATTAGTTGTTTCATTATTTATATTACAATAAATAATGAACGTAAAATAAGAATTTTAAATTTTCAAGTGTTGAACACCTGGGAAATATCCGTGATAAAGATTTCAAATTATTTAATTTGTAGGAGATAAAATGCTTTCTATCACGTATCCTTAGCAATGCTTCTAAGGTACAAGTTTAAAACAAACATTTGTTTGAAATTTTCTTTAGGAAATAATTCTTCATGCCATTAGGACACCAAATACCTCAAAATATATAATTTATGTGGATTTTTTTTCTTATTTTATGAATGTTCCATAGTTAAATGCCTCTTCAGGGTAAATAAAGTAAACATTATTATTATTATAGGGCGCCGGGGTAGCGCGGTGGTTTCGTTCGCGGCTCCCGTTCTAAGGGTCCCGAGTTCGATTCCCGGCTCTGGGGTTGGCGATTTTAAGTCGGCCCTATCCACGCCTTCACCTCTGTCTAGCACACGTGAAGTATCCCCTATGCCCAACGTGGTTCGGAGTCCACGGTAAAAACTGTAGGTCCTCTCACCTCACCGCCATCTTCACTATCACCCTAACATCGGAGGTAATGGACACCGCCCTCTGGGTGCCTCCACCTGAGAAATGGGTCCGGTCATCACTTGGTGGGGTGAGGTTACCCCGAAGGCCAAGGTTGCCATGTGGGGAGTGTTAGTAACTAAGTTATTATTATTATTATTATTATTATTATTATTATTATTATTATTATTATTATTATTATTATTATTATTATTATTATTATTATTATTATTATTATTATTAATTATTATTGTTATTATTATTATCATAATCATTATCATTATCATTATTGTTATCATTATTATTGTTATTATTATCATTATTGTTATTATTATTATCATAATTATCATTATCATAATCATTATCATTATTGTTATCATTATTATTGTTATTATCATTATTATTATTATTATTATCATAATTATCATTATCATAATCATTATCATTATCATTATTGTTATCATTATTATTGTTATTATTACCATTATAATTATTATTATTATTATTATTATTATTATTATTATTATTATTATTATTATTATTATTATTATTATTATTATTATTATTATTATTATTATTATTATTATTATTATTATTATTATTATTATTATTATTATTATTATTATTATTATTATTATTATTATTATTATTATTATTATTATTATTATTATTATTATTATTATTATTATTATTATTATTATTATTATCATAATTATCATTATCATAATCATTATCATTATCATTATTGTTATCATTATTATTGTTATTATTATCATTATTATTATTATCATAATTATCATTATCATAATCATTATCATTATTATTATTATTATTATTATTATTATTATTATTATTATTATTATTATTATTATTATTATTATTATTATTATTATTATTATTATTATTATTATTATTATTATTATTATTATTATTATTATTATTATTATTATTATTATTATTATTATTATTATTATTATTATTATTATTATTATTATTATTATTATTATTATTATTATTATTATTATTATTATTATTATTATTATTATTATTATTATTATTATTACTATTATTATCATCATTATCGTTATCATCATTATCATTATCATTATTATCATTATCATTATTATCATCATTATCATTATTATTATTATTATTATTATTATTATTATTATTATTATTATTATTATTATTATTATTATTATTATTATTATTATTATTATTATTATTATTATTATTATTATTATTATTATTATTATTATTATTATTATTATTATTATTATTATTATTATTATTATTATTATTATTATTATTATTATTATTATTATTATTATTATTATTATTATTATTATTACTGTGACTTTGTGGGTTCTTAGAATTAAAAGTCTATATTGCAGAAACTCAAACTACCCTTTATTTCAAGTAAACACTTTGTACAACTCTTACAGGCTCTAAAAGTGACATGTCATACAAACACGCAATCTCCAAGGTCTCTTGTTGCTTCACCGCACCTAAACAAACAAAATAATACACTTTCAAATCACTGCACACACATAGTTATCAGTTCTCAACTAGCCACCAACTGACTAGCCGCGACCCTTTTATACCTCCACTCATTGTTTCCAGAAACTTGCCGACGCTTTAAGGCCTTTCGTCGCGCACCGAGAGCACAATGGAACTAGCTCTGTCTCTCCCTCAGTTGCTCTCTCTCTCGACAAGCGTTTAGCGCTGCGCCCTTCATCTTGTCCCTTTCTTTCCTTCCCGCGCGTGGCCGGCAGCTGCTCAACAATACCTGACGACATTATGATTTTTACTATATGAATTAATACATACCCCATAGTATGCATTTAGTACTCTACCGCTTGTTATGATTTATATTACCTACATGGAATAATATGATTGTTGATGGTTGTGATGAGGTGGTAGATATGATATATGTTAACATAATATTAAGTTTAATGCGTAACCAGATGCATAGATAATTTACTGATTTGAGAAGTTTATCTGCACTTATTATGTATTCACAACGTTATAAACATAAAGATACAACGAAGCTCTGAATCACACTTTCGCACATTCAGGTATACACAAATTCACACACACACACACACACACACACACACACACACACACACACACACACACACACACACACACGTAAAAATAATAAATGCCAAATATGTCTAAACAATATTTACAGACTATCTTAGTACACACGGGCACAAAGTACGTGCTCATGCTTGGCTAGTTTTGTCTGTTTTAGCATCCCAGCTGTTTGCTTACCTCATCCCATTTTGTAGTTCCAATGATGATTTTTGTCTATATTCTGCTTTCATTACCAGTCTGCTTCTACTACACAGTAATCTTTTTAGTTTTTTCACCCTACTGTACCTGTTTTCAGTAACCCTTCGCCAAATATGTTTACACCTATTTTTATAATACCTTGTTGTAGCACTGCCACCAACAATTCCATATTTTCTGCTATCCATTCTTTATCGATAACGTAATGTACTTAGGTACATGCTAAAATGGAGGAAGATACATTATTGTTAAAAGGACATGAAATGTCGTAACAGAAATAAATAAATACTAATTATTAATGCAGGTAATTAGAGATTTGGGAAAGCTACAGAAAGTTGTAAATGACGCTATCTCACTAGAAGGCCATCGCTTTTCAAAAATCCTTTCCACTCTCATATACATTTGTCCCTAGCGGCGTCACGATTCCACTGTACACATGCACGCTAATTTTTAACGTTAATGTTATTCAAATCGTGTTCAAATGCACGTCAGTTAAACGTGCATGACTTGTAATATATTGCGCCTTAAGGCCGAACATTTACCAGTACTTCGGCTATTAAGCTAATAAGAATAGCAATCCATCAGTTTCACTTTATTTCCCTACTACTTCATTTAACGAACAGGCGGGCAGTCTTTTCGTGCTTATAAAAACATTTCACTCGTTATCTGACATCCTATTTATCTAGTAGCCATGGATTCTTTTTTAGTAAAGTTTCTTTAGGAGTACTTCTGTAAATATACATCTCTACGTCAATATTTCTTCCCTTGACCTACTACTACTTACCATTTGGATACCAGCTGCAGTACAACTGACTAGGAGGACTTTTTTTTTCCCAATCAAATTAGTTGTCGACTGCAAATAGTTTATTTATGGTGCAATTTCTGCGTAATTTTATCATCCGAGGCACCAGAAAATTGGTTCAAGTCAATCAAGTCCCAAAAGGAAGGCAATTTCTACTTTCAAGACTTCTTTAAACCCGGATGGTGCTTTCGATTTCGACCTTGTGAAGATTGATTAGTCTTTGCGGGGATTTAAATCACTTACTTATTGAAATTAGAATCCGGTGGTTTAAATGAAAATAATGTTTGTACAGCCGATCCAAACACACAACGTTAAACCTTACATAAGAATTGTTCTACGCATATAAATTTACAGCAATTAAAATACGAATAAAATATCGTGACATTTTGACTGATTTTTCCTGAAGATTTACCGTGCAATATGGCGCATGAGAATTAAGAAGAACTGAGGATCGCTCAGAAAAAAAAATAAAAAAAAAAAAGATTACTTTGATCTCCGATAGAGGATTGCAGCGAAACCTTAATAAATTGTAAACTTAAGAAAGAAAATTCGTAGAAATTCAGCACACTTAATTGGAGTTCGCGTGAAAATGACCTCAGGACTCAGTTCAGGACTCAGATCTCTGTGATACAGTTGGAGTCCTGGTCAATATTTGAATCTAATCTAGAAATGTTCAAGCCTGGTTATTATTTGGGATTGGGATTGCATTACAGAGGGGATTCGGTACGTAGGCCACCATGCTGGGCCCATTGTTCCTATGCCCTCAAGTTAATGTTAATGCCAGAGATTCTACTCTCATTAGTCCTGGACGCGTAGGACCAAGGACCCGGGCCTCCTTCGACCAGGGAGTTACCGAGCTGTCTCAAAAGGGCACCCGGCGCCTCCGTGGGGCTTTCCATAGGGCAAGACCTACAGACTAACAAGACCCCCCCCCCTCTAGTGCTGTGGACTCAAGACGGGATGGAAGTGGATACGCCACTTACGCGTGCCAACTCCGAAATGGGAAGGCTACCGATATGACCTCGGTGGGGCCGCCTGGTGATCTAACACACCTTCTACTAGCTATGCTGGCTAGTACCTGGAATATTAATGGCTTCCCTCAACCCCGTCCGGAGACGTACCCGATCTCCCCCGGGTATCAGGAACCACTGCCTCCTCGAGTCCAACCCAATCCGAACAACTCCCAATCAGGGAGGGGCTCGAAAGTTCGGCTACAGGTTCCTCTAGTAACGTCAGAGGTACCACGAGTGCTAGGGGTCCGCAACGCCCGCAATATGCCTCACCCCGTGAGGAAGGATGGGGTGAAGGAGACAGAAGGTGGCCGACCCAAGGAGCCACGACAGAGCAGAGGTCAGGGTCCCAACAGTTTACTTGGATAAAGTGAATGTGAGGATCTATTTCCATTAGTGCTGGACCGGTAGGACCAGAACCCGTGCCTCTCGGGTTCGTTTTACAGTAGGGCAGTATCTGTTTTATAAACTGCCCCCCCCCCCCGCTGCACACGGCAGTGTCAGGACGGAAGTGGATACGTAACTTACGCGCCGGTCCTTAATGAACCAGCTACCAAATAACCTTGGTAGGTCCGCCGGTGATCTAGCACACCAGCTACTAGTTCTGTAGGCTAGCACCCGGGACTTATGAGGCAACCTTCTACCCCCTCCGGGCGGCCAAAGCCTGGCCGGAGGTACCCAATTTCCCGTGGGTGGCGGGAACACACTGCTCCCTCGAGTCCAACCCAATCCGAACAGCTTCCAGAGGGAGGGGCTCGAATGTTCGGCCCGAGGTTCCTCTAGTAACGTCAGAGGTACCACGAGTGCTAAGGGTCCGCAGCGCCCGCACCTTGGCAGCTGAAAGGGACGAATCCCTTCCCCTACGGCAGTTTACTTGGAGAGACTTTCCCCGAAAGGCCAAGGCAACGAACTCGCTCCCCTACAGCGGGACGGCAATGAGCCCAGCAGCCGAGCCACAATGGCGCCAAGGCAGGCGATCCGAGCCCCAAAGGTCCCTATCTGGCGGTCCCGAAATGGTCCCAGCAGAGGAGCGGAGACCGGCAACCGACCTACCGGAGGAGGGAGTAGTTTTCCTTAGAGTATATCATCCTTCTATGCACCGCCGAGACACCCGCCGACACTTCTACTCTGAAAGAGACTACCAGATGTAGATGAAATGGAGGGACAAGAAATTCGGAGGATGTAATTAACATACCCAGCATTCGTCTAGCGACCCAGGAAAAGCACTGGAAAACCCATGGGTCAGGTAGGTCGGTCACGGTAATCGAACCCGGGCCTCCTAATGCGGGCCACAGACGAAATCGCCTGAGTCATCCCGCTCGGTTGGTTAGAAGTTACTCTTCTTCTCTAAGATTGTTTAATAATGATATCCTTTAACATTTTTCGGTGCATTCAAATATAGCTATATGAAGTATGTTCTGCTTTTTATCCTTCGTGTTGTTGATAGTGCATTCAGTGAAAGGATAATACCTCTATTGTGCTAAAATCAATTATCTCACGTTACTAGGTAACATGACGAAATTAGATTAGAAATCGTATCATTGTAAACGTTATATAACTACGATTAAATATAAAGATAACTGCTTAGAGTCAAGCAGTGCAAATTAACTCTTTCACACGTATCGCCAAGTATACAAATGCCGTTTAATTAGACAAACACAGCAGTTTACTAACCCCTAGCGTTCCTATTTCAAACATAAGAAACCGTGCAATCAGACAGAAAATTACACTTAGATTCAATTCGCGTCCCTCCACAGCCATCCTCTCATACAGGTCACCATGGGATGACTTGTTATTTACCTTGTTTAAGGTTTCAGCACAAATCAAGAATGGCAGAGAAATTTATAAACATGTTTGGTTTAGTATGATGTGGAAGTAAATTTGAAATGTGTAGTGTTTAACGCCCGATTTTACTACATACGGCACCGCAGGGGGTGACAATGATGGTACATGAGTTGAAGATGGAGCATCGGTGGAATGAGATGGCGGGGGAAACCGGAGGTCCCGGAGAAAACCTGCTCCAGCGCCGTGCTGTCCACCACTAATCTCACTTTGCAGTCGCCTGGGATCGAACCCGGGCCGCCTTGGTTAGAGCCATGTGGTCTAACCACTGAGCCAGGGCGCGGCCGATGTGGAAGTGGTACATATTATCCTGCACTGGGGTCTTTTTGGATCTTTTGCGCATTTATTGTCCTTTCAATGGTTCGGAAATCTGGTGTTCATAATCAGCTGAACTAGGCTTTGCACTGTGATGGGTGAAGGCACCTAAATTTCTGGAAATGGACTCTCAAATATGAGAGCTCTTTGGCTAGGCGTTTCTGCGCACTCGCACAAGAGATGGGCAGTTTTCTCATCCGACAGCTGACATCATCTTGGACTTACTTGCTGTCCTCTTCTATGAAGGTATCCTTTACGGGTAGTGATCTGTAATCAGGCTCGTTTCATATTTTTCCCCTGCTTAATTGTAACAGTTTATCATGATTTTGATATGTCCAATATATGTATGACAGCTTTGGTGCATTTGAAACCAATAGACCAGTTCCAGTATTTCTTGCTCTTTTCTGAACATGTAGTCTGTGATGGACAGCATAACTGTCTTATGGCAGTTCCAATGTAGGATGAGATCCAATTTACTCCCTTCTTAACAACTTCAATGACCAGAGTACCCACATGCACTTGCCATAACTGAATTGAAGTTAGATAGTACTGTGGAGTCACGCACCCTAAAACAAACTTGGGCTCATAATCTGTGGTTATCGAGGGTCTTCAGTGAGAATAATTACTCTATTTCTGCAGCGTGTTCTTACATTTTCTCAAGTACTAGCTAACATAGTAAATATTTGCGAAAGCTCCTTGTAAATTCATCCGAGCTAAATTAAAGATTGGTGTCATCATATATTTGGTCCTAATTTGTGTGTTGCAGTTTCTTAGTTTCGCTGAATTTTTGCAGGCCTTAAGATGTCAAGGAACGTCTGAAGGATACCGTCAGGCCACAAACAATTTTCAGGGCAATGAAAATATACAATTGAAGGAACAACGGTCACCTAAAAGTATATTCCATGCAAAATAGCACATCAACATGGGGACCAAATTCGCTGGCGATAGAGGATGAGAGTTCTCAAGGTTTAAATGCAATGTGGATGTTAAAAATCACCTACCTGATGATAATGGCTTCCAAATGCTCTGTTCTATTTTTAAGTAATATGGGTGGAAAGGTGTTACGGCGGCGATCTACAGGTGCACAAGGGAATGGAAGTAAAGTATATGCCCCAAAGTTTTACAACATTTTGAGGAAATTGGATGCTACTAATAGGCAGACAAATGGTATAGGCAAGTTTTACTTCTCTCTAAAGATGAAATAGATCAAGTGCTGGTTGAGGAATATTGAGAAACTTGTTATGTTGTACTCACTGTAATTTTTTGCGGAATTTTCTTTTAGAATTTTGTACCTTACTTTATCATTCTTATCTCGCAGTTCTTTGTTGTTGAAAAAAATAACATAGAGAAGAAAGATCTAAGATCCATGTTTCGAAATGCGACTGTTAAAGGAATTAATCAAATCTGATTCCTTTTTGAAATTTAATTTTGATTACCTTTTTATCAGTTGAAGTTTCATCCCAATTCTGAGAAACAAATCAGGCCAATTCACTTCAAAGAATTGCTTTTCAGCACTTGTAACTATATCGTTTTAAATTCCTCTCACCTAGAAAATTTGCGTGCATTGTGCAGGATCTTGATAGAAATTGGTGTAAGGTATTCCTGGGAGCACCTCTAGACGCATGTGACATCTTCGTCTCCTAACCCCCTCCCTCTGGGTGTAATATAAATGGAGGCTGTAAGGAAGAAAATGCATAGTGGGCGAGCAGAGATTTGCTTGCCACATCAGGATTCTCTCTCCAGCCTGCAAGTCAGTCACTTGGAGTGATGATGTGACCAAATCCATCGCCATTTCTCTCTCTCGGAGTGAGTCCCTTTTCTTCCTTACCTACCTCCCTTTCCTACACCATTTTCTTGGCTAACGCTACTGTGTCCTTAACTGCAGAGAACTTTCTTTTTTCCTTCAAGGAAACAGCTCTTATTTGTCTAACTCGTTTAAAAAATTGCAAGTACAAACTTTCCATTTCTTTCACTCCTGAACACTCCCTCACTGAAAAAAAGTTACAAACACAATACTTGTTTAATTCACAGGAATGTTTATAAAATGTTGGTTTTCCATTTTAGAGTGTCAAACACAACTTTGCTATTGTTATGGGAAGTTATAGATCTTTAATTAGTGCAACTTAAATTAAACTTGGAAATTTGAAACAGAAAATTTTCAATATGATCGGCATAGTAAAAATGTTTGGACTAGTCGCTTAGTTCAGTCAGTAGAGCCTGCTGCATAAAGGGTTCTGGGTTCGATTCCCAGCTGAGGAAGGGGGAGGTTTGTCTAGCTAAGATTATAACATATCCTTTTCAGATGCTTGAAGTATGCATGAGAATTGTTGTGTGTGTGGGGGGGGGATGTGTTGTGGTGTGTTCTAAAACTTCAAAAATCCAAAGATTCAACCCTGCTAACACAGTTGTCTGCATTAAATATGTCCCAAAGGAAAGGCTGCCAACATAATCATTGAAGCTAAAGCTTCACTACAAGTGGAAAAAATGTATGAATGAATGAATAAATAAATATATCCTTAAAAGTTCCCCATAAACTATTAGGACAGTAGCATGGATAAATCTGTATAATGTGACGCGTGTGATCACTGAGGTACAACATCGAACTTGTCAGGTTTTCAAAACACTGCATGCTCCAAAATCTCAGCCACAGTATAAGCTGCACATTTAAAATTTTGTTAAATACTCTCAATAGAAGTAGATTGATTTTTAACACGGGTATATTTCTGCACTGATTACTCTTGAAATATAAAACAAAAATACTTTATTACTTATAATATGCATGACGAATTCAAGAAAAGCCTTCCTTGCCTACTTATTATAACAAATAGACGTAACTATTCACACAGTATTAAACCACATATAAACTGTGCTTAAATTCATTCTGGATCTTATAGCTATGTAGGAACTTGGTCATCAAATTACTTAAATTTAACTCTTTAGAGACTTTCGTTCTGAACCGTATATAATTCATGTACCTTATTTTTTGTAGTGTTTGTACTACATGCGGCACCGCAAGCGGTGAGAATAATGATAGATGAAACGAAGATGGATTACCTGTAGAATGAAATGCCGGGGAAAACCGGAGCAAGTGGAGGAAAGCCGCCCCTATTCCGCTTTGTCCACCATGAAACTCACGTGCGGTTGCCTAGCATCGAACCCGGGTCGCTTTGGTGAGAGTCGAGTGTTCTAACCATGGCGCAGTGGGGCCTATAATTCATATACTCAAACAACGAAACATTATGAGATTCTTAGCAAACTGTAAAATTGGAGATCGATATTCAATGACTGATCTCAATAAGTTACATTAGGGAAGTGATAAAATATCACAGGGAAGTTACTTAAATATATAGTACTGTAGTATTGGAAGTACACCAGAGATACAAAGTTTACGATATAAACTACATTAGGGTCTTACTTATAAATAAAACCTCTACTAGAAAAAAAAAATTAAAGCAGGAAATAAAGATGTTGGTTGGCAAATACAGTAAAATAGACTGAAAAATTCAAACAATTCTATGAGATTTTTCGGTATAACTCTATGTAGATATCCAGATCTAAGCCAACACACGGAAAAACGATTAAATTTCCATCGACCACGGTAAAAGTACAAGCAAGAGTTAAGAGAAGCAAAAGGGTTAATTTATAGGGGGCAATTCACGTTGCTATACTACATGGGATAAAATAAAAGAAATAACTAAGAATATAAGCAGAAATTACAGGAATGAAACTGTTTTCATTACATAAAGCTATATAATCCCAAAACAATTCACAAGAAACCCAAAGATGAAATATGAAATAAAACCGCAACTCATTTTTATATACTAGCGTTTTACTACTCCATTAAGGGAAATTTGAAATTTGATATCCTAAGACAGCAGGGATAGAGAGTGATACAAAATAAAATATGAAAATATCAGAAGAGTGATACAGTTTGTAAAGAAATGCATTTATTATAACATAACATTCAAGAGTTCGGGTTCAAAATTTAGTTTTACGGAAATTACTACGGGAAACGGCCGCCTTAACATTCCACAACGTTCCATCTATTACTGGAATACATACAGCACTCCTGTCAGTTGAAAAAATAAATAATGCTTACACCTTTATTAACGAATTGACTTTCAAATAAATATTAATTTTTATCTTAATATAGAAAAGTTATGTACTTTTGTTTATTTCATGTATGTTACACATATTGATCTGTTTAATATGACGATGAAAGTTATTGGTGACAAGCTGGCTAACAGAAATTGCAGTGTTATCTTTTAAAACGCAAATAAAAATTAATTAATGAAATCCATTTACCATCCCATTTTTATGTAATTTTATGCAAAGACATGGAATAATCCAGGACAAAGTCTCTGCTTTACTCTTAAAGCAGTAAATAACCACGGTTGATACAAAACTAATAAATTCCTATTCTTCACGCAAAATCATTTAAAAACCATTGGTACGTCTCATTTTTATCCTCCCCCCGACAATCTTCCAAATTCTGAAAATGCTCCATAGGCTATAGATACACTATGATGGTGGAGCATTCATCGGTCGCGATGATCCAATAGGTAATTTTTTAAAAAATATAATTATAGTTCCTTGACTTTTCTTTGGTGCCGTAGTTTTTGTAACATAAAGTTTACATTCCTGTCACATAATAGAGAATGAAGCAGAAGAGAAACTGTGAATGTCAAATATCGCACTCCCAGATCATCCAAATAAACAGGCACATTGTATAAGAGCATTCAGTAAAAATAATCTCAGTTGTTAAACATCAAAATATCGTTTCACAAATTTCTAGTTTGGGATTCTTTTTCTCTCTGTACAATTATGTAACATGACCTACTAACGGACTTGGTCACAACATAAATACTAAGCAAACGTTAATGAGAGTTATTATAAGGCTTGGTATCCATAAAACTTACTACATAAATATCTATGCAATTATTCAGAGGTTTTGTTACCGTAACGTGCACACACAAACACATCTGCAAATATTTAATAAACAGAATTAAGGAAAGGGCTATAACATAAATTTGTACTTTATAAACAGGATCGAATATAGATTTAAAGCTCTCACTGCTGTTTACTGTCCACCAACGCAAAGTAAGTCCCTGAGAGGAATGTGCCACCCAGTGCCACCCTCAAACAGTGGGATAAGGTCAGCGAATGTGTGTGACAGAGAACGCATGCTATACAAGGAGTAAAACCGTTTAAAAAACGCCTATTCATTCCATACACTAAAACCGAGAAGATTTATTCACAAAAGTAGAAGTCGTCAGAATGTTTTTGAATGGTCTGTAACTGAAGTGACATGAGATGTCATAAATCTATCCAGGGCGGATGTGAGAACCTTCTCCAAACCCCTTGCGTCTCAGGCCTTGGAGACTTTCTTTGCGGTGGTATACTGTATATGATTATAACGGGAGTCTGAAATTATTCTTTGAAGTGTACTCGGACCTAACTTCGAGTAGGTAGATACCGTCCTTCCTTCCTCCTACCGCATGAATACCATAATGAGATGTTTTTGTAAGGTGAAGTTAATATTGTGTTGTGCTTGTGAAGTCAATATGTTGACCATTGCCAACCTAACTGACGCGAGTTAGCGTGTTAGCGCATTCCCTTTAGTGCGGAGATCCATTTGAGACATCCGATATCACAACCATCTAAGTATATTATTTGAAGTAAAATGTAAGCGAATTTTGGTGTTAGGTGAATTCATTTGTGGAGTACAACTAATACCAAAATCATAATATTCTTAAACAATGTCTTTCTAACTCATTTTAATCTTATAGTAATTTATGAATTGAAATCATAATGTGGTTTGAAACCCTATAATCCATAAACATTTGAAAGAATAAGACTTATCAACGGGGAAAATTATTAAGCTGCTTAAAGGTTTTCAGATTGCCCTATATACGTGGCAGAACTTACCTGGGCATAGCATGTTGGTAAACAATAAGATTGATGCACATAAATTTCAGTAACATTTTAAAAGTTCATACTTAAGGCCTCTAATAGAAAAATATGTAGCCAGTAATCCTTCACCTCCGTAAACTTCATATAAGATGGAACAATAATTTGAAAAATTGAATAGTTGGAACTCATTGTAAAGGGTTTTGATTGAAAATTATAATTCGTAGATATATGTTAACATATCGTTACAAGTTTATTATAAGTACAAGAATGTTGTAAACAGTTTAGTGTTAAAATTTTCGGATGAATTTAATGAGAAAAGACATGACTTTAATGTTGAATTTGTCACATAATTAGTCTTTTAATTGAGGGCTGACGTTTGTGATTGTATGAAATGAGTTATGTTTTAAATTAACTGTGATTGAATCCAGATTTTCATCTCCTATATTAACTTTGCTCTATTAGATAGCTGCTGAAAACATATTTCGTTATGGAGCTTTTGTTATTTTACATGGCGTTCCAGTGTATGTCTTACATTTTTTTACATGATCAGTAAGTTTTTTCGTGGGACTACAATGTTTGTATTGTAAAGAAACAAACATTTTAACTACAATGCCTGTGTGAATAAAGACGTTTCTTATCGATCCATTTGGAAATACGCAGAAATTACAGGGAAGTGTAGGTGACATTACCAATGAGGACAACTTACCTTAGTTTATTTGTACTTGAACACACAATACTTTCTTACAGTTCCAATCACAGTATTTCAATCTCTTCTAAATACAAACTTGTCAGCTGCTAATATTTACGGGCTAATAGCGGTATTGGCTCCCTGGCCGTTTACCTTTATTCTAGATCTTATGCGACCTTGACCTAATATTTCGTTGTGTCCCCCATTTATCCACCTCTTAACTTCCTTACGCTTCTTATCCATTTCTCTTAGATTTTGTCTGCACACTTAACCACCTCCCTTATTCTTTTTTCTCCTTGCAGCTTAAACATTTTTATGGTTACTACGTAATCCCCTTTATTATCCCAGTTCTTATTCCATATTAATTTCCTCCAGTTTTCTGTTTCTTTACATTCCACTACATAATGATCTATTTTATTTCCACATAAAATGCACTCCTTTGTTGAAGACCCTCCTATGCTTAACGAAGCTAAATCCTCTCTCTCTCTCTCTCTCTCTCTCTCTCTCTCTCTCTCTCTCTCTCTCTCTCTCTCTCTCTCTCTCTCTCTCTCTCTCTCTCTCTCTCTCTCTCTCTCTCTCTCTCTCTCTCTCTCTCTCTCTCTCTCTCTCATATCTATCACATAGGTCTATATATTATGCTTCCCTTCCCCATTCTGTCCTCATTTTCAGGTATACATTTAGTGATTTCTTACTTATCAGATTTCCCTATCCCTTACTTATCTGATTTCACTTATCTGTCAATGTCCTCTACCCTGTTCTTAATAACTGTCCAAAGCCTTTTACATTTCCTTCTGCCTTCTGCCACATCCCCCATTCCTATTCTATCCAGCGTTCTCTCTAGCTCTGACCACCAGCTGTCCATACATGTTGAATTCTTCTGTTGTTCTATATAGATATTTAATATATTATCATGTTTTTTATGCAGCTGTACCAATATTTTAAACATCTTCCTATATCTACCCCACTTCTGCAGGGTTTTCCAAGCTCCACTCCAGCTACTCCATTTGGTGTTGACTTATTCAAACTTTAAACCTCCTTACAGAACTATTCATATGTTGTTCAACATGCTTTTATGACGTTAGCCCTCCACAATTCCACTCTATGTCATTTGTATTCCACTATTGCTTCATAGATTCTTTCAAGCCACTTTCCTGATAGATCCATTGGCTACTATCTTAGGAGGAAGGGATAAAATAAAGGAACCGGAAGCATCTGAGGCTCCACATACATGCATCAATGTTTTAAGACACGAACCACTACTACAGCTGGCTGGGAAAGGAGATAAAATACGACCTATCGAACAAGCAACCTTCCAATGTCCATGAGAATACTCTTTCTCATGTACAAATATCACGACATCTGTAAGGCAACCGTCATATGCCAAGGAACTTAGGAGTACATTCTAAAAATGAGAAGGAAAGCGAATGAAAGAGAAAACATGGAAACTAATTTATGATAAGTGAGAACTTCATCTATCGACCAGAGAAGGTAATTAAAAACTCCAATATTGAAAACCGTATATAATACCTTCTGGAACAGATTTATAGATAAATAGTATGTAGAAAACATCTTATGACTTTAAGTTATCAGAGGAAATTAAAAGTAGAATTTCTGACAAATATTAAGATGGAATCTTAGATTGCATATAATATGTATAACGGTAGAGGAATTAAAATACACCTGGTGTTATCAGGCCTTGGTCATCCTTTACTAAAACAACATTGCGAATACAGAACATGTATTTCTTTCTGAAACACGTCTACCCGTAGTATAAAAGACAATTTTTTTCTTTCAGACGCCACTGCCGACCAGATATGAAATGCACATACGTTAGAGTGAATGTTTTTTCCTCCGTATTATTATATATTTTCTATTCTTTTGCGAGACCAAGAAAAATGTACATGGCAGTCTACTTCGGCGCTTACTCCATCATCAGCTAGCAGTTGTTTCTTTCCCTGTCTTTCCTATTTCTCCCGCTGCTCGTGCTCTTTGTAAGAAAACCTTTCGCAGGGGCTTATATGTAACTGTCGCGCTTCTCGCAAAAATAACACACACATGCACACACACACACACACACACACACACACACACACACATACAAGACACACACTCTGTCTTCCATCATTCCACACAAAATAAGTGGTTCTCGGAAGATGGGTCTGGAGAGATGGCCTGATTAACTGCCTTGAAGTATTTTGGTTTATATGGCTAAAGTGCTCTGCTGCTCTAGGGATGTTCAATAAAGAATGATCATAATTTTTTTTACGGTCATAATTTTTCGCACTATATTCAATTTTATTATATTCTGTTAGCATAATGTAAAACAAACTCGCCATAGTAGTTTCATTGTTGGTACTCCTGGTTTCCGCCTATGAGAACCAGGCAAGTTCAGACATTTTCAGTATTGCCTACCGCTGCAATGGAGGTAGCATGCTAGAAACAATATGCGACTTTGAAATTCTGCTTTCGTCTCAACAAATCTTCAGCTGAGGCCTATACAACGTTACAGGAGGCCTATGGAAAGTCTGTTCTTCCCTACAGCACAGCTTGTAAGCGGTTTGAAATGTTTGAAGAGGAGAGACAATCAATTTCAAAGGAAGGTGGAACCAGTGCTCCAGATACTGCTCTTATGAAAGAAAACATCAACACTGCTGCTGCCATTGTGAGAGAGGATAGACGAATTACCTTAATATCACTTTGTGAAATACTGAACATTTCATTGGTGACAGAAACATTAAACATGAGATGTGTTTGTGCGCGATGGGTTCCAAGAGTGTTGATTCCCGAACAAAAGGGCATTGGCATGCAGGTCTTCATGGAGTTAAAGTTGATATTAGAGGAACATCCGGAGCTTCTTTCAAACGTAATCACTGCTGATGAAACTTGGCTACATCATTTTGATCCTGAGAGCAAACAGCAAAGCTCAGTGTAGAAATTTCTTTCATCACTAACCCCCCAAGAGCAAAAGTCGTTGCTTCTGCTGGGAAAGCTATGGTAATCTCATTCTTTGATATTCATGGAATGGTTTATGCACATACATCAATAACTGGACAATACTACAGGGATGTCCTGAAAACATTGCAAGTCTATATCAGGTGCAAAAGACCACATTTCCGTGAAGCAGGCTGGATGCTGCACCACAATAGTGTTCGGCCGCATATTGCCAATGTTGTTGCTGAATATCTTGCAAATATCATCATGAAGTGCATCCCTTACCCTCCCTATAGTCGGGATTCAGCCCCATGTGGCCTTTTTCTATACCCATAATTGAAGAAACGCCTTCATGGGAGGCATTATCCATCATCAGAGGCAGTAGTGAAGGCTGCGGAGGCGATTTTGAAGAATCTCTCATAAATGGTTTCCAGCATGTCTTTGAAGGGAGAAGTGCATCGCATTCAGGGGAGACAGGAGACTATTTTGAGAAGGACCATCAGAACTATGAGGATGACCAAAGGTACCTTGTCAAAGAAAAGATTGTGATCTTTCTTTATTGAACAGCCCTTGTACTTACAGCCGTTTCCTGAAGATAATTTTTTAGTTTACTGAAACACTGTTTAAAAGCAATAAGAAATAATCAATAATGAATGTTATTCCGACTTTACATTTTAACTTATTGAGTTCAGAAGCATTTTCTTTTGGCATATCTAAGACATTAAGAAAGAGAAGTGTTATAAGTTATGTGTAATACATAATGATCATATGTCCTAATATCTTTATCTCCCATATCTTTTACATATAATTTAGATAAAATAAACATTGAACTTCATCCATAAATTCGATATCTAAATATTACACGAAATTTGTGATTCTGTCTTTCATGCATTTAACTAGAAGCTATTCATTGCTTTTTAAATTATGAGTCTTATAAACTTATATAGGTAATTGTGTAAAGAGATTATTTTAAATTAAACTTTTAATAGTACAATTGAGTAAAACATCTGTGAATAAATAAAACCCCATTCTTATATAAATGTTCATATTTAGAGCCCGGATTTGTAAACGAAATGCTTATAAATGTTTTTTTTTGTGTGTGCTGAAATTCGGGGTTTGCATAATTATTTTATGTTTTTAATGATAATAGCTTATTTTAACTGAATCTTGCAAACTTTCACTCCTAGCATTATTTTATCACTCAGACGTTTTACAATGTCTTGCTGAAACAGTCCAATATAAAGACGTGGATCTTCTTTTTTTCTAGCGTAAAGAAAGTGTAAAGTCCCGATTGCAGTTGAAAAATTCCATGTAGTCCTTCCAAATTTGTCTTTACCCCCTCAGCCAGTTCTAACTGGATGGGTTCTTTGTTAAAGGCACACATTGTCACACTACGCAGAACATTCATGCCCGATTTCACCAACAGATATTAAGATCGACGTTAACAATTGTAACGTAACATTTGTAACAGGGCTAAAATAGCTGTTAAATTTCTTGCATTTCATTAACCTGTTTTCTGAAAATGTTAAAAAAAACATGTGTTAACGCCAAGAAACTTTTAAATATCACAGCTATAGACGGCTATGGATGAGTCGTATTATTTTCTGAACGTACTGCGATATGCTTCTGTTTTCAATTTAGCCTGCAACGCAGTCTGCACACAGATAAACAAATGGAGGATAAACAAAATTGTAAACAACAGCCGTGAAACAAATTTCTCATCGATGGAGAAAGAATTGTTAATTGAATTGGTGACGAAGTGGAAAATAGGACGAATGCGGTGAATGTAAAAGAGAAAGATGTCACGTGGGAAAAAATTGGAAACGAATTTAATTCAAATGCATGTGTCATTACTAGAAACATGAAACGTATTACGTAAATTTAAAATGAGGTGCGAAGAAGTACAAGTGACAAGTGACTTGAACATTTCAAGACAGAAGGTGGACAGTGTATTATCCACATAATTCGGTGAATTACAAAAGCGATTAATTCTTGAAGCAAAGGCGAGATCGGCATATTCCTTTCGATGCATCTTCTAACTCAGTATTACATAAATTAAAACGAGTAGCAAAGAACAAGTGACTTGAACGTTTTATGACGGTGGTAGTGTATTATACACATAATTCAGTTAATTATAAAATCGCAAAGTTATTAATACTTGAAGCAAAGGCAAGATCAGCATATTTCTTTCGATGCATGTTCTAACCTCCCTTGTATTCTTGTTTGGACAGTCTATACCTCTGTAGAAAATTTTCTTCTGATAGTTCCTCAAAATAATTTCCCCTCACAGGCCGTAGTCTATTACGAATGTCATTTAGACAGTCTTAAATATAGCAAATCGACAACAACAGCTGAGTTCACGCCCGCCATGTTGACTATTTACAATTGTTAAGCATTTGACATCAGAAATTTGGCTTTTTAGTTTAACAAGTGGGTTTAATAGGAGTGTTAGGCTAACACTTGTTGGTGAAATGCAATTTTTGTTATAACTATTGTTAAACCCGTGTTAAGTCTTAACATATGTTGGTTAAATCCGGCATCAGTGAAGTAAAATCATGCAGTGCTTCTTTGATGCAGATGGTGGAAGCAGCACTGACACTGCACAGGAATGTTTTACTAATATTGACATCCAAGATAAGTTAGAGTACATCCATAACTGTTTCTCCAACTTATAACTAATGGTAATAATTATAATACTTATAATACTTATAACATACAATTACATTCTCATTGCACGAAATAATATCTTGGACTATTCAGTTTCTTTGATAGATGACGTTTCAATAACGTTGTCTTCAGAGACTTACAGTATTACTAAAACTGTCTTTGAGAAACTCGGTAAGGTATTAATGAGAAACCCTGATTACGGAACACTGTGTAAAATTTCTGAAAACCTCTCTGGTACAGAAATATATCGAAGAGGAACTCACTCAAGAACTGTGGTCCTCTTCTCATGTTTCAGTAACGTCATGCGACGCTGAGAGTTCCTTTTCTCTGTATAAATATACTTTACTGACAAACGTAGGAGCTTCACATAAGAAAATCTCAATAAACTCTCTCGTTTACTCTAAAAAAACTTAAATAAGGTAAGAATTATACGAAAGAAATACGTTTGTAATTATATTTTCATTATTTATTTGCTTATTTTTATGGTTATTTGTTTCATTTTTCGTGCCTATATACTTGCTTATTTCACCATTTGATTGTGCTTACAAATCCGGACTCTATTCATAAGGGGGAGGGGAGAGCGGCGCACACAAAACGGCGTAACAATAATGAACACAGAAATAAATATTAAACATGTTATTTAATTTGGTTATCTAATAAAGATATTAAACCAACCAAAACAACCAGAGCAACTATTTACAAGTAGAAGGTGTAGTTACTTCTGATTTCCCCATTTTGAAAAATACCGAATACTTTAAAATACTTGCTGTCAATAGGGGAGATGCGCCCAGTACCGCACACCTAAGATTTTTTCAAAATTCAAAGAAAATGCAATGGAGAACAAGTAGCATTTTACTATTAACATGAAGCGAGTCATGTTGGCTGTTAAAAACTAAAGTAAATATTAGTGATAACTGCGTTTTCAACTAGCGGACAGACGTAAATAAATACATATTTCTAAACAAAGGAAAAGGAACCGCATAATAAATGACAAGATAACTATTCTTATCATAATTATTGCATTTTTGAGATAAAAACAGAACACGGTAACATGATAATATATTTTTCAAAACGTTCTCCAGACGTTCACAACAAAATAAAAATGTCTTAGAACTAGTGCAATATTTTTTATAACACAGTGATCACATCTATAAAAATCAATGTTCTCTTCGCTGTACATTCACTAAGAGTCCAACCCTTGCACGATACACTAATTATACTGAACCCAAGCCTCGTTTCTAAGAAACCCTGTGGTTTCTAAGCAAATGATACACTCTGTTAGAACACTTCAATCAACACTGGTTTTGGTCCAAAATTCAATTTTCTTTTAGTCTTCTAAAGCTCTTCACTATTTCTAGTTTATGTTTGCACAGAGTTAGAGCTAGGTTCTCTCTTTATAGTTTTATTAATGTTAGTCTTGCGTCCCTTAGCTATTGATTTGTTCTTCTGTTTTTGTGCCTTTTCTTGCAACATCAACTTATACAGAGTCGATGTTAATGCTTTAGCAACATTGATCATTCTATCACATTCTTTATTGCTTGTTTCATATTTTCTTCTAACCATTTTCTATTCCTTTTTATCTCCATGTTGACAGGAATGCCTATGAACAAAAAATAATCTAATGTGCAAGTTCAGGGGATAAAAGTATACCTTCACGTACGGTACTGGGAAAATTGCTACCGTACGGTACTGAGCAACTCACACGTACGTATGTATGTATATATAACGTCATAGCACGGTCCGATTCTTTTAAACCGACACTGTATTTTGTGTTTGTGTAGTCTACTTAATGCCAAATAATATGAGCACAAATGCTTAATTAGTTCTCCACCAGACAAGGCAGCATCAATGTCCGCAAGTTATTGACAGCACAGTTCCAGTTCACTATATGACTTCTCTGAACAATAACTTCTGATTCAACGGTCAAAGAAGAGGGAACACTTCCCTTTGGTAACAAAGATAGTTGTTTGTCTAAATAGACACCATAAGCTTTTACTATCTATCGGCAACTACGAGATACTGACACCGTGTGGTACTGGGTACTGCGCGGACCTGGGCGCATCTCCCCTTTACCTTGAAGTCATCTATGGTGGAAATGATGTTATATAATTTTGTATATAAACTAAGCCTTGTGTAACAAAACCCACAAGACAAATTCAGATCTCAAAAGCACAGTTTCCATGTAAGAAACTTAATTTAATTGAAATTTATTGATCTTTCTTTTATTTCTTAAGTCATACACCATTCTATTTGATCTTGTATAGTAATGCAAAGCATATGGAATTGCAATTTCAACATAGAGCAACTTAAGTTTTAAGGGTTTGATTGTTTATTTAGCTGCCTGTTTATACCACATACCTATAACAAGAGTGTAATTAAATTATTTTTATCGCAATTAAAATTATATGTACACAAAAACAACTCTTTGTATGAATAGTTTGCAAAAGAGATATAAAGGAATCAAGAAAGTGGGTGAAGAAATTCATCTGAATATATCATATCAGTCTTTATATTGTAACTTACTTATTAAGGAAAGTGAAAGGATATCTCATTACTTCATTAGCTGTACTCTAACAGATGCATAATGTTGTGGACTAGATATTCTTATGTACGTAACTATATTTAAAAAAAAAAAAAAATCAGCAGCAGCAACATCTGCGACAGTTTTCTGTGTGTCGTGGCAAACCACATTCCAATAAACTTGTGTACTTACCTGGCAATTAATATTTTCCTTGGCCTGGTTGCTTTATTTAAAAACACAGGTATTTTGTTTTAACCATTATCCATAATCCTTAATATATAAATGAACTTTATATATAATTAAATGGGGGTACAGTTCCCCTAAGTACCTCCGAATATGTACATACGTAGTTCTAAAATTTAGAACTAAAATCCAAACTACAATCTCAATATATTTAAACATTCATCTGCGTTACAAATTATTAAAAATGTATTAAGCACGCCCTTCGTGTAGAATATGGAAATTAAAGTTTTGTTTTAGTATTTTAATTGTAATCTATACTTAATTTACTTAGCTTACTTAACTTTCACGTTGATATATATTTCATAAATAGCTAACACAATGAATAATGTGAATGAAAATGAATCACATATCTAGTTTCACTTATGGAAGCATATACATATTTCAGTTATAAAGAAACTTTTCAAATTAATGAAATGACACGAATATTTATGTAATTTCATTTTATTAACTGGAAGTTCTTCAGATTCGTTAGTCAAAACTTAATAGGTCAAAGAGTTATACACATCGTAATCATCATCACAAACACCATCACCCCTAGTAGTGTATTAAACAAGTGACGACACTATCAAGGAAAGTCTTATTAACTCCCAAACTCCCTTTTACTGAAATTAGACATGTAGAAATAACTTGAATGTTTTTAGTAGTAGTACTAGCTGTTACCATCCTAAAGTGATTTGCTTAAAGTTCTAGTGTGTAAAATACTGATGGTTATGATTATCTTTAAGGCAAGCCTTTTTGGAACATATGCTGTTTTCTACAGCTAAACGCGAAGAATCAGGTCTCTCCGTAAAATACATTCTGCTAGATGTTGCGGTATCTTTACATAGACTTTGGCTGGAAAGATATTTATTTGGGCATTCTAATTAAAGGGTGAACTTTACGTAAAACTTGCTTAATTATATTATTTGTTTTTGTTCGTAGAATGTAAAAATTCATGGAAAGCAAATTAATTTCTAAGCCTTTTCATGAGTTATCACATACCAAACAGAATCAACATATTTCTAATTTGTATTCTTAAAAAGTATAATTTTTCTCGAGCATGTAACAGCCAGGGTAACTTAAGACGATGGATTACCAAATACAGTAGAGTTTAAATCATAAAACTGTCACAGATCCATCACATTATGCTCATTGGAACATAGCTTATAGAGCATAGATATGAAATAATCTAAGTACATGCCCGTCTCGGTAGTGTAGATGGTAGCGTGTCTGCCTCACGTTCAAGAGGTCCAATGTTTGAATCTTGGTCAGGGTGAGTTACCTGGATAAGGTTTTTCCGGGGTTTTCCCTTATCCTGAAAGACGAATGTCGGGTAACTCTAAGCTCCACGGACCCCCGGACTCATTTGAGCATCATTTCACCCATTTCATCCATCGTCCGATATGACTAAACGTTGGAGGACGTAAATTAAAAAAAATCTGGGTACATGTATAGAATATAGAACATTTCATTGCTAGTCATCACATTAGATAAAGAGGTACTGACAAGCAGGCATGAGGCTCTAAGGAGTTGCTACCCTAATGAGCTCATACAGCAACTCTCTGCGCTGGCAAGTCACCTTTGCCTTTTAGGGATAGATTGCCTATTTATTTATATGTATTTATAAGTTACAAAACTAGCAGTGTGGGATTTATGTCTTCTGCCCATTCTTTAACAAAATTCTGTTACAAATTCATACTCTCCTTTCTACTTCGTATAAATCGAGATAAACATTTGCAGATATATTACTGCATTATTGTACAAGGTGGTTCAACTGCCCCGTCTTTCACGTATATATCCCTGTAAGTATATGAAAATTAGAAGATTACGTTAGGGTTAAGCGACAATCAAATCTTATAAGGTTGGGGCGCTATGCGATGGCTTTGAAATTTTGTTCCATTTGTATGGTGAAGAGGGAAAAAATGAATTGCAGAGTTCTTCTGGAGAACAGCATAATCATTTGAAAATTCTGACCAGCAACACGAAAGACAATGAACATGATTAACGCTATAAAAACTTGTCTTACGGAAATTGGTTCTTCAAAGAAGATTTACACTTTTATTTATGGTTTTATCTACCTCTTGCAGCCTAAAGCTGACAAAAGCAGTTCCAAATGTAGAGGACTTTACTTCTTCTCCTTCTTTCTTCTTTAACTTCCCTGGTTGTAACTAGTTGTAACTAGTTGTGTTAGGGGACTTTTGGTCCTTTACCCCTTATGCCATTGTGCGACGGGTTGAAGGACTTCAACTCTGAATCAGATATAGAAATCCAGAATCGATGGTCAAACTGATGCCTGGAATGTGTAAGAGAAGTAGATGAACGAAATGTGGGCGAAGTGGATGAAAGTAAAAATTATAATGGAGCAGTTGTTGGGATGTTGGCGCTGGGAACCGGAGATGCTGGAGAAAACCTCACTTTGCGGTCTCCTGGGATCAAACCCGGGCCACCTTGGTGAGAGTCTAGCGATCTAACCACTATATCTCGTTTATCATCAAAAGATCTTTATAATATATTTTAATAAAATTGTTAGGGTTGTTTTTTGAGAAAATAAAGATGCTAATTTTGGCAATTAACCAACTTTTCGTGTTCTATTGTTCCGCTGTTGTTCAAGTATACATGCAAGGGAGAATGTTTTCTAAAATTGTACTTTGTTTGGTTTAAAGGGGTTGTATTTCCGGTGAAATCTCTGTATCAAATTTTTGGACCGAATGCAATACGTGCTCCATTTATTGTATGTTGTAGAAAAGGTCATTAGTGTATAAATGTACAGTCATTGCTTAATTCTGTGTAACTAAACCTACGTTTAACTATTCTTCTTCTATCTCACGGCTTTGGATTGTCTAACCCGTTCCGGCTCCAAATTGGTCTGCCCATCTTTTCTTCGGTCTTCCCTGGTTTCTTCTTCCTATAGGTTTATAGTTTAAGGCTATTTTTGGTATTCTTTTATTATTCATCCTCTGAACATGTTCTTTCCATTGATTTCTATTTCATTCAATAGTATGGTTTATTTCTTCTACTTTTAATTATGTCCTAATATCCTGACTACGTTTATTATCAATTTTGGTATGTTCAGCTATTACTCTTATGAATTTCATTTCTGATGACTGTATTCCCGTACTATTTCTTTTTGTTAGTGTCCCTGTTTCTGATCCATAGATCAGAGTTGGTATTGCCATTGCTTTGTATAGTTTTATTATAGAGTATTTTCTTGCTTTATTTTTTAATGTTCTTTTTATTGTGCCTGTCATATAGTTAAATTTACTTATTTTCTCTATTATATCAGCTTACCATTGATACGAGACATTACATTCTAAATACTTAAAGTGTGATTTCTGCGTTTAACTATAAAAAATGTATTTATGTGTAGTGCTAATTTATTTCCTTGAAAATTTGATATTTGTTGTTGATAGACTTCTAGAGTCTTAAACGGATGATATTAGGTAGTCTTATTTTAACATATTTTATATAAATGCCAAGGCTATATGGCCATTTGCCAGAGAGAGAGGGAGAGAGAGAGTCAAATATGTAAATCAACACATTCACCACCGAGTTCCAGATTGTAATTTATTGACTACACAATTCCTAAAGGACGTATCAGATACCAGCTGCTACTTGAAATCATAACCAAGAAGTTGAGATTCCAAGTATGTGTAAAAAACCTGCAGAAACCAAAAAAGTATACTTTACTTGGTGTGAAAAGTGTCATCATGACTTAGACGTCTATATAATTTTGGAGCTTTTTAGTATGTCATAGAAAATTTCTTCATATGTATGATTTTTATGGCATTTTCAGTTGTTATTAATTGCAAATGCGTACAATTTTACTAACTTTCATTTAATTAACAACACATGCTTGGGAGAAATCGTTGCCTAGGTATTGAGTAAATCATTGAGTATAGAGTTTAAAGCATTTATCTTTTAGCTTAAAAACTAATATTTCCTGAAAAACCTGTTGACAGGCCATCAGGCTTCAAAACCATAAGGAGCGAAACAACTTTTCCTTAATGTAGGTTTCCATTTCAAATGTTATTTAAAGAAAATATCTCCATCCTCTAACCAATAGCACCACAGGTTAGCATTTCTATTCAGATTATATCACCAAAGAATGAAAACCACAATTCAAGGAATAGTACAATGCGATCTATAAGAAGCTGAACCATTTCAATAAGCCATAATTTTTGAATCAATAATAGGCCACACTTGCAACTTTAGGAGAATATAATACACAAGTGGGAGATTAAATTATTCATTTATATCTCAGAGAAAATGTTTGAAGTGTGCTCCACCAGCATCTCTACATGTTTGCACTCGTCTCACCATATTCTCTGAAGTTTTACGGAGAGTATCCTATTCTTGTGCACTCTCTCTTATACAGTTTCTTTGATAATCTAATAATCTCAAAAGTTCTGTGGGACGACACTGTTTTATGACGACACTGTTTTATACTCCCACTCCGATCTACATTCTGCTGTACGAACCTTACAGCTCTCTCTTGATCGCCTCGTTCAATGGTGTCAAAATTGGTGCATCTCCCTTAATACCCAGAAAACTGAAGCCAAGATTTTTTACTTTATGCCGCTATAATCCCCCTCCGCCTATACGCCTTCAGACTGATCATGTGCCGTGGCTCCCTTCACCTACACCAGTCAAGTACCTTGGAGTGTTAATGCACACTCGGCTTACGTGGAAGCCTCATATTGACCGCACCATTACCCTGGCATCCCCTCGTCTTTCACAACTGTCTCCTTTATTTCACAAACATACTTCACTTGCTTTAGAATCTTCACTGCTCCTATACAAATCTCTGGTCCGACCTCTTATTACTTATGCCTGCCAGGTCTGGGGGGCTGCCAGTACTTGTCACCTGAGGCGCCTACAGGTCATCCAGATTCGATTCTTGCGAATCGCCACCAATGCTCCTTGGTTTGTCCGCAACCAGCAGCTGCTCACGAGCTGGGTCTTCTTCCTCTCAACCATATCATCCGTCAGACTGCGACGCTTCTTCTACAATCTACGCCACGTCCCAGGAGCTGTGACGTATAAGATCGGCGTCCGAAGTCGCCGGCCATCGCGACTGAAGCGACGACTACCACAAGACCTGCTTTACAGTGATGACACTTCCACTTCTGAATAATCTACTGTTTCAATTTATCTTTTCTATTCTTCTGTACTACTATGTAAATTCTCACAATGGAAGTATGTATACCATTTTATTAGTTCAGTGCCACATTTATATTAGTGCAATAACACATTTGTTTTAGTTCAGAGGAGGCACATTGTCCTACCTCTACAAAGTTATTACTCTAATTATTTTGTATCTGTTCTCTCAGATCTGCAAAGCATATATTATTGCTGACCGATCTAATAAATATATTTAAAAAAAAAGTTCTGTGGCTGCCCAGATCCGCTGACTCAACCTTACCGGAGTTTTTCTTTGGGGGTATCTAAAAATAGAGTGTACAAGAATAAGCCACGGACAATTGATGTTCTCAGGGAATCCATTCGAACCGAAATAAGTAACATAGGAGAGGATACTCTCCGTAAAGCTTAAGAGAATATGATGACAGGAGTGCAAAAATGTATAGATGATGGTGGAGGACACTTTCAACATTTTCTCTGAGATGTAAATAGTGTAATGTAATCTCCCAATTGTGTATTACGTTCTCCCAAAGTGGTTCAGGTTTATATGGATCGCACTATACATTCAATCACATAAGAGGAACATTAAAGCAAAAACTTCTAAAAGAGTTAGAAAACATTTAATACTGTTATCGCTGAGAATAACGGTCATCTCCCAGATACTTGTGGTCCGGTTAACTCAACACAAATGTTGAATAAATAAAGCAATATAATTGAAAACTTTTATAATGATTAGTGTAAAGGGAGATCAAAATAACTCATTAAATATAAATATTCGAGAACTGAATAAAATTTTATTAAAAATGTTTGGAGATATTTTTTGAAAACGACTTACTAATAGTAGAGTACCAAAAGCAACTTGAATTTGTAAACCCCAAGAAGAGTTAAATCTTAGAGTGCCCAGAAAATCTGAGCAGATAAACGTTTAGAAACCAAATAACCAAAAATTGTTATAATTCTCTAAGGAACAGCCCTAAGAAGTATGAGAGGTGGGGCATGATAGAAGCAGATTTTGAAATGAAAGTAGACAGCTCTCATTTCATCTCCACCAATGGTCTCAATATCATAGTATGAAAGCACAGTTAATAGCTAGAGTACAGAGTAGCTTAAATTTGTACGTTTTGCCATAGTTTTCTCCAACAATCGATAAACCTTGTATAGTACCCCGAAAAGGAATTTTTCGAAACTCAGTGTGTTACTTAGAGTTTGTCTTGCAAAATTATTTTGAGTTAAACAACATGAATTAAGATATAACTTATAAAAACAATATATAATCAATGTTTATATAAGGGCAGAGGAGTAAATTCTCAAGTCGCAAAAGTTTCTGACACTTGTTTTTAGGGGTTTCTTCGAGGAAAAGCTGGAAATCCTAAGAAGTTCAACATCTCCCCGGAATTTCATGTCTCTGATTATATACATAATCACCACACATATCACTTCATTTTAGCCTTTCTCCTCGTGGATTCTCCCAGTTTGAACCATGTCGACGCTGTATGACAGAGAAAAAGAATCTTCACAAAGTCTCCGTCTTTCAGTTTCAGGTTCCCAAGCATTCTAGGTGACGTGCAAGGCAGTACCGGAGGTGAGTGCTCGTTCTTCTAGGCGCCCCTGGGTAGCTTCAATCTGGAATTATTGGAGACCCAGCCCTATGTTCTGCTGTACGACGGCTGTTCAATAAAGGATGATTACATTTTTGTGACAACGTACCTTCACTCCTCCTCATAATTTTGATGGTCCTTCTCAAAAGTCTCTCCTGAATGCGATGCACGTTTCCCAGGGTTTCTGCCAGACTTCAAAGATATTCTGAAAACCATTTTTGAGAAATCCTTCAAAATCTCCTCCGCAGCCTTCACCACTACTACTGATGATGGATAGTGCCTCCCACGACGGTGTTTCTTCAGCTTAGGGAATAGAAAAAAGCCAGATAGGACTAAATCTGGACTATAGGGAGGGCGAGGGATGCACTTTACGTTGATTTTTGCAAGATATTCAGCAACAACATTGGCAGTATGCGGTCGCGCATTATTGTAGTGCAGAATCCAGCCTGCTTCCCGGAAATGTGGTCTTTTGCGCCTGATATGGACTTGCAATATTATTAGGACATGCCTGAAGTATTGTCTAGTTACCGATGTATATGCAGGTACAACATGCTGATAAACCCTTCCATAAATGACAAAGAATGAGATGACCATAACATTCCCAGCAGAAGCAACCACTTTTTGGGGGGGTTGGTGACGAAGGAGATTTCCACACTGAGCTTTGCTGTTTGCTCTCAGGATGAACATTATGTAGCCAAGTTTCATCAGCAGTGATTACGTTTGAAAGAAACTCCGGTTCTTCCGCTAGCATCAACTTTAACTGCATGCAGACAAGCATGCGCATGTGCTTTTGTTCGGGAATCTACAGTTTCAGAACCCATCGCGCACAAACACGACTCAGTGTAATGCTTCTGTCACCAACATGTGGGTGGTACCCAATGAAATGTTCAGTATTTCAGAAAGTGATCTTAAGTTAATTTGTCGATCCTCTCTCACAATGGCAGCAGCAGTGCTGATGTTTTCTTGCGTAAGGGCAGTAACTGGAGCTCCGGGTCTACCTTGCTGTGAAATTGATTTTCTCCCATCTTTAAACATTCCAAATCACCTTCGAGCTGTGCTGTAGGGAAGCACAGACTCTCCATAGAACTCCTGTAACATTGTATAGGCCTCAGCTGAAGATTTGTTGGGACGAAAGTAAAATTTCAAAGCTGCATATTGTTCCTCGCGTTTTACCTCCATTGCAGTGGTAGGCGATACTGAACATGTCTGAACTTGCCTGGTTCTCACAGGGAGAACCAGGAGTACCAACAAAGAAACTACTACGGCGTGTTTGTTTCACATTAAGCTAACAGAATGTAATAAGATAGAATTTTAGTGCGAAAAATTATGACCGTAAAAAAATTGTGACCATTCTTTACTGAACAGCCCTCGTACCTCCTAGATCGGCTGCTCTCTCACCTCACTCCTCCTTCTCGAGGAGATTTATAGTAGTGACCGCAGGTAGGTGTCAGAAGTTAAACACAACCACAAACAACTACATAGAAATAGGAACTTGCTTGCTCAAAGCAGCTAGAAACCTCCCCAAACTGATTTCGTTTTTTATGAAGTGGGAATCAACTCTGAGTCAGATATGACTATAATGTACTTTAGGTCATTTTTAACTGCTACTCTGGTTATGCGGCTTTCAATTAAATGAAGAATGAGTGATTTGGAACAATATTGCTTTCCTGAAGTAATCGTTGGGGTTTGACTTTCTTCATCATACTTTTCTTGTAGGCATTAAGAGGGTACCTAAAGCCTCGGGGAAAGAGTGGTGTTATTGTTCTCAACTTCTCATCTTATTGCTTTATAATAGACCTGCTATGAATCCGGACAAGTTTACAGCGGGAAATTAAAGGGTATAATTTTATTTTAAAGTTAAAAAGACTCTGTTATAATGCCCTTGAAATAAGTGGTTTCAGGATTGAAAACTGAAACAGCCAAATTAACAAGTCAACCTTATCTATATTTCTACAAAGGTTTCGCTTAGTTAACTTAGTTTTCTCTTTATTCATTGAATGATGCTAGTAAAATGAATTTTAGATATGGCTATAAATTCACCTTAAAAAGTTATTTAGCAGCTTTTAAACTAATGGGATGTGTTTTCCTTCTTATTTGCTTTCCATTTGTTGGTATTTTATCTAATCTTTCTTCTGAATGATTTCACTCCATAAATATTTTACATCCTTCTGTTGGCAGCCAGTCAACGGTTAATTGCTTGCTTCTCAGCAGTTTCGCTTTACTGTTATCAAAACGTATTAATATTAAGCAGTTTTTTTAAAAATTACACTGTATCGAATGGTTTATTTAATTTTTATGGTATATACTAAAAGGTTTAGTCAACTTTCCTATGCAGTTCTTTGATGAGGCACTCTATCCTAAGCGGTATTCTTTTTGTTTTGGAAAAGAGGAAAATGAGAATTATTTTTAATGCTATGCCTACCGGTCATTGTAAACTATCTTTTAAATATTTTCGTATCCTATTCTCATCCTTTCCTCAATATGTGCTTTGCATTGCTTAATATTGTCGCGAATCCATTATCTACGATAACGCGGCTTGTACAAATAAAAAGAGCCGGCAAATAAAGATATCGAGGAGATAAAAGGTTGGCCTATACAGATAAAGTTAGGCTTCTGCAAGCTTCGGGTTTCGTCTGGTGATAGAACATTCGTTTTCTTGATTGTTACAGAACAGTCTCGAATTATCAATGAGGTATTTAAGGAAGTGATGGCTAGCCAAGAGTCAGTCGTAAACAGGAGGAGTAAACAGCTGTTAAGTATTGTTGTTGTGAACAGCTGTAATCAGAACGCTGTATGTTGTGGTCATCGACCTTGGTAGACCGTGATTGTGTATGTGACGTAATGCTGCTACGTAAGCATTGAACAGAGGGTATTTCGAAGGAAATAAAGAACAATTTTGAATTTCTGCAACTTGGACTTTTAATTCTACGAAAACACAAAGTCACAATATATTCATAGAAGGATATCTGTGCATAAAAGTTGTGCTGCAGTGACCATGATTACAGTGTTGAATATGGATGCTGATTATGTATAGTTTCAACTGATGGAAAAATCTTCATTATGCCATCACATCTGTGCAACGGACTACCTTATTAGAAATCTTAGAAATGGACAGTTCAAATCACTATTTAAAAGAACTAAAGAAGTCCTCAATCGTTCATAATCTGCATAATGAATATCACTGCACTGTATATGTTCCTATTTATGTTTTCTTGAAGCAGTTTTCATATTTGTTAGTAAATCTGTCGGCGAATCATTCAATCTCTAGGTTTGAATGTCGATGAATCATGAGATATAGAAATGAAAGCATCTTAAAGAGCGACCTAAATATAAGAATAAAACTCCTATCACATAAAATAACATACACATACTACGTGAAATTATTCTATACATATTAATCTCGCCAAAGCTGTAAGTACCATGGACGTCTTTTAGACGTAGAAGTAGAGGAGGAACCATCACTAAAATTTCTTTAATGTTGTATTAATATGCGACATTTAGCATACACTTCCAGACTCTATGGTGAATCGGTAGTAACCCTGTTTAAAGACAAATTATCACCCCCAGCCGGAAATCGAATCAAGGACTCCTTGATTTAAAGGCTACTATACTAACCGCCAGAGCCCATATTTATTCGGTTCCATTTTGGTACTGGAATAAAGGATCTCAAGAGTTCATAAAACAAGTTTTTCGATTAACGTACAAATAAGTATGTTAACAGCTGATGTTAAATCACAACCCGTTTTAATTTTTCAGTAGATCATTCGATATTTAATTTCAAATGTGTAGACTAACTTAGTGACCGGAAATAAGGTTTCGGTCTCGGAAAGCCCGCCAAAGTGACTAGGAAAGGTAGATTGCTGACTGCCTGCCATGCTCATCACTGCATTTTGTCTATAATACCTTGTGTGGACGGAGGCAGCACCGTTGTTTTGCCTTTTATTTTATTTTTTGTTCTTGTATTTTTTTCAAGTGATTATTTTGATTTTGTATTTGTTTCCTAGATTAAGTTTTTAAAGCTCAAGAGAAAGTTCTATATTTCATTTAGAACATTCACTTTATTAGTAGACCCTTATAAGAGTCTTTTAATTTAAACAACTCAATATTAAGTAAAATAGTGCTTAGGATGTTTGTTCACCAGGCATAGGATTTGCCAAGCATTAAAGCCAGAGTGAAAGTAGACGGCATTCATACCAACTTTACCTCCTCGTCTTAGCAAACTAAGAAGGTAAAGTTGGTATGAGTTTAGATAAAGGTAGAAAGTTAGTTTAAAAGGAGGCAAAAGTTAAAAGGCAGAAGTCAACAAAGAATACATAAATAAAAAGGATGACATAAATTCAAAAGGGGGTGATGAAAGTGAGCAGAGAAGAAAAGAAACGAAGGTGAAAATTTTGTAAAAATGATTATGAGAGTAAATATCGAGCACAATAGAGAAATGAATATTAAGCGCTTGTCCAGAAAATATGTATATGTAAATGATAAGATCAGTACTTGGCTATCCATTGACCATAAGGACAGGGATTGAAGTTCATGGGTGGCCAAAAGTATAAAATGTTTACTTAGTACTCAATAAAAAATTTAACTTCATTTCATTTCAACCTTCTTGTCAGTTAATCTTGGCCGCTTATAGTTACATTGTTTGCATTGGTAATGGTTTGACTGTAGGCAATGCATAGCCTTCTGCTTCAGAATTACGATTCCACTAATTTTAAAATGCCAGATTCCAAAAGCAATTATTATCATTAACTTGTTCAGTTATACTTAAATAATATATAAATCAAAATAAACAAACAAATGAATGTAACTGAAACTTGAAAGTGAATATCCATTAGGTTTACCAAAATCAAAATAAGGAAATTAACGTTAGCTGCTCAATTTCATTTTGGCAACCAATTGATCAAATGTTTAAAGGTATTCTTTTTTTTTTTTTCTCCCTTTTCTTAAATGCTGACGTTAAGCGGCGCTTGGGTTCCCTCAGAGCGAGGGAGCCGAAGAATCTGACCTGAGAGATGAAATCAGGGTTGAGAGGTCGGCCCAATACCTGAGATGAACGATTGATGGAGCAATTGGTGGAATGACGGTGGGGGAAACCGGAGGACCCGGAGGAAACTCAGCGCCATGTTGTCCACCACAAATCCCAAGGTATTCTCAACTTTATTAACATACTTCAGTGACTCTCTAACGTTAAAAATAATGTTAAGAACTGTATCAATTGGGTTAACCATTTATCATTTTGTTTCTTTCACTCTCGGACCCTTCTTGTTTCTTTAATATCCATTTCCGTGCCTAAGTACACGACTGACGAATGATGTAAATAGAACAAGACTAGTGCAAGTAAATGGTATGTACAGTCTTACATGAAGAAAGTTGTGTTGTCCAATAATTAAGCAAATGCTAAAAGAGTTTATAATAAGTAACATTTATGTGTAAATTATAAAAGTAGAAACTTGGACATAACAGCGTCTCAGAGATATCTTTTCCAAGGTTTAACCGTGTTAAATTATCATCATTTTGGTTAAATTGAAGTTCCTTTGTAACCTCTTAACAAGTTTTAAATCGGTAGGGACACATCTGTACGATGGTTCCAGATATGAACTGCCGAGAAACCGGTTAGCTTGACATTCTTGGCTTTGTGTCGTGTGTCGCCTAATTTGGTTATACATTTTGTCGACTTAAAGTAGGCCTTGACTTTATGGTAAAATGCAGTCTTAACAACTTTTACTTGAAGAGTAAATAGGTCTACAAGACAAAAATGAGTAATATCAAATAAAGCTTATATTGCCTACTTGGAAAACCCTAGCAAATTCCTATTTTTAGAAGATAATCTCATATCAGAACTTAATGATATGAAATAAAGCAGAAACTGAGGAACAAATACCAGAACTCTGTCTAAAATATATGACATTTCGTTAATTTACAGTGATTCTACAAGATATTTACAGAAGCTAACAAAAAATAACAAATTTCTTTTGCTTGATATTGAACTTAACTTTTCAAAACCCTAGTTTTCAAATATGTAACAACACTTTTATATTTATGTTGCTAAATTAATACCATGTAGTACATGATATATTGTGTTTTCGATTTGATTTATTCTAATAACGGTTTCCTTGTATTTATTGAAATGTTCTATTTAAAGAAAATTGCAGAAAGTGTGATTAGTTGAAGATATGCACGCATTTACAGATGAACTCGAAAATAAAATGTGGATACATGCCGAAATTGGTGTTTAAGTTCAACGTCTTCAAAAGGTAAGACAGGAGGCCCTTAAAAATTATCCTCGCTTTAAACTACTCTTTGTCTGGAAAATGTTCCGCGATTTTGTATTTTTCGAAAATGACCAACGTTTGACTAGAAAACCCTATGCTCAAAACATCTGCATAGTTACCAAACTGTAAGCCTACGATTTTAATGTGTAATTTTTTAAAATTTATGAACAATAAACCTTATTTCGGAAGAAAATAAAGACCCCATTTAAACACAGATTTTGTGACAAAAATGCTAGAAATATAAGTCACTTTCGAGGTATTCATTTTATTAAATTGAATTTTACAATTATATATATATATTGGGCTAAATTTCCCTGTACCCTTTTTTCTTATCACATTATGCATAGAGAAAGTTACAGAGACAGAAAAAGTGACGTATCGCTTTAGGTTTCTGATGTCCTTTGTATGTTCCTACAACGAAACATGTGACAGTACAATTTCTGCATACGTTTATATCGACTGCGCAATTTCAAAAACCAATATGTAAGATGTTTTTATTAAGATGCGCTCCAATTACTATACACAATAACTATGATTATGGTTTTTCTATGGTGTGATTAATTAAGTTTAAATTTTTACTGTATGAGTTCACTGTTGTAATGGAAATGAGCTTCATGTATTTCCTTAAGCTTTCATGCAATTTTATAGTAAAGTAGTTTAGGAAAATAGTTAGTAGTTAAATTGTTGGTACTCCTGGTTCCCGCCTATGAGAACCAGGCAAATTCAGACATGTTCAGTATCGCCTACCACTGCAATAACATATTTAATATATAGTTAAACTTGAAGTTACAGGAAGATCCGGAGTTTCTTTCAAACGTAATCACTGCTGATGAAACTGGGCTAAATCATTTTGATCCTGAGAGCGAACATCAAAGCTCAGTGTGGAAATTTCCTTCATCACCAACCCCCCAAAAAGCAAAAGTCTTTGCATCTGCTGGGAAAGTTATGGTCATCTCATTCTTTGTCATTTATGAAAGGGTTTATCAGCATGTTGTACCTGCACACACATCAGTAACTGGACAATACTACAGGCATGTCCTGAAACATTGCAAGTCCATATCAGGCGCAAAAGACCACATTTCCGTGAAGCAGGCTGGATGCTGCACCAAGATAATGCGCGGCCACATGTTGCCAATGTTGTTGCTGAATATCTTGCAAAAATCAACGTGAAGTCATCGCTCACCCTCCCTATAGTTCGGATTTAGCCCTATGTGACTCTGTTCTATTCCCTAACTTGAAGAAATGCCTTCGTGGGAGGCATTATCCATCATCAGAAGCAGTGGTGAATGCTGCGGAGGTGCTTTTGAAGGATCTCTCAAAAATGGTTTGCAGCATGTCTTTAAAGACTGGCAGAAACTCTGGGAAAAGTGCATCACATTCAGGGGAAATTATTTTGAGAATGACCATCAAAATAATGAGGATGAGTAAATGTACGTTCTCAAGAAAGGTTGTGATCATTGTTTATTGAATAACCCTCGTATTAATTTCTAATTGTTTCATACAAATTATTACTCCTTGTGTTCCTAAATTATTGAATTTGAAAAGGCAAATATTCTTCAGAAATATTGCGCGCTATTTTCTTAATTGATTATTACGTAATTTAATTAATTTAATTTTGAAAACGATACAAAAGTTTTGGAGCAAACGTTTAAAAGTTGTACCTTGTGAAGCACTTTGAATAGGACAAATGCTGAGAAAATATTTGTGACTTAATAAAGATTATAGTAGACCTTGCTTATTTAAAGGATGTATGTCTATTTATAGCTTTAATAAATTCGTAACATCCATGGGCAACAAGGAGGGAATATGTTTTTAAGGCACAAAAGTTGAACTTCGTTCTGTTTTTTTTTTTTTTTTTTTTTTTTTTTTTTTTTTAATTTTCCTCCTCCAGCGTTACATCATATCGGACGATGAATGAAATGTGTAAAATGATGCAAAATTGAGTCCGGGGTCCATAGAGCTTAGAGCTACCCGACATTCGTCTTTCAGGATAAGGGGAAACCGAGATTCGTACTCGGGACCTCTTGAACGTGAGGCAGACACGCTACCATCTACGTTACCGAGGCAAACATTTAATATTTTATTACGAAAATTTTAATGTTTATCAATTTTTAACCATTTAATGCATGCATGGTCTTGACACGAAATATGAACAAAAATGTTCTGTTCAAATCATTTTTAGAACAAGCCTAATAATGAACAGATACTGGAAAGGCCCTGTAAATGTTTTCATTATATAGTTCGTCTCTGCTAAAAATCTATCAATACCTTTGTTATCGCTCACGTTCTTATATTTATAATTGTTTTTGGAATTTACACTGTTCACTGTGTATTTCATTCTTCAGAGAACTGCAATTCCTCTTAGTACATTACGTACTACAGCTAATGTGGACAAAATATCCATTACTTTAGAAAAGATTCATGTATATGTATTATTAAAACAGAAATTTTATATGCATTAAACAATAATTTGCTCTATTTAAACTTCATAATATTACCCTTATCCAGATGTAAATAATGACATAGAATAAAGCAATAACTTTCTGCAAATTTTATTGAAAGCTTTCCACTCACTGTATTAGACATTGAAGGCTTATGAATGAACGCCAGTCTTTTGTCCCAATGGAACAAACCTAACCAACAAAGGCAATAACTAAGAGAATTATATTTTATTATAGCTCACAAGCCTCTGTCTAAATTGTAGGGTATTGCTCCAATGGGCTGGCCAGCGGTTCGGGCCAACCACAGACTTTGATGCGATTTTAATCGCAGTTCAAATTACTTAAATCTCTCTCCCTTCTTTCTCACGTAGCGACCAACCCGAAATCACACCTTCAACTTTCTCTTTACCACAAAGCTCGTAAATTAACGCAATGCTGCCATTTTGAAACCGCACATTAAGGACCACCTCAAAACCAATTTGCAAGAATTGTGCGGATCATTTACTTTCTTGATAGTGTTTCCATACTTCCTTGAAAAACATGCTATAGTAATGGCATTTCATTCTTGTTTCCACATAAAGACGTATGTTTGGCGAGTGGAAACTTGAAGAATTATTTGCTCAGATGGCCAACCGTTTATTCAGAACTTTTTCAAATATAAATTTCCTTTAAAAGCTTTATTAATTAGATATTTTGCATCAGCATAGTCATGAACATGAAAATCAGATACAATATAGATTATGACTTTAGCCTACTGCTTTTCTCTCACCATATTAAGGATTTATAGTTGTGTACTATTTTCGGAAACCATTCTAGTGAGACGAGCAGCGCATTCTACTATGGGCCTATTAATCGTTTCAACACTGGTAATTGTTATTCAAGAATTTCTGGATTTTATTTATGAACTATATCCGGCTAAAGGTCTAATAGTCTGATTTCTCTATTCCTGATTGAAGAATTTAGTGTATTGTGGTCTATTTCGAAGAAACCTTGCCTATGAATTTTGCTACGTTTTTAACTAGCTGAACATTTGACATAGTTAATTCGGTAACTGTGGAGGCATTTTAAAACGTTATGACTAAAACTCTCAATTTTCTTCTGAAAGAATTAGAAGAGTAAAACGTACCTTAAGTGGCAACGTTTGTTTATTGGTGTACAATAAAGTGATAAAATTTGTTATGTTTCAAAAATTAGCATTTCTACACCTGATTATTTAGTATAACAAAACAAAGTACTGTTTTTCTACTTATACTTGATGGAGGAAAGGAGGGGAACTATCGACTTGCCGCTACCCGACAGGAATGTGTTTTGAGCTGCCATTTCTGAGGAAAGGATGAGGGTAAAGGAAACCACACGCTGACAGACGACGGAGCCAAAGGAGCCCAGAGACACACAGAAGTCTCGAACATTTGGAGAGATATCACCCAGCCCATTACGTACATACATTTCTCAGCATCACCAGGGAGAAGGCAGCGAAGTGATATCATTTATAGGATATTTACATTTTACATTTTAATTTTACCAGGATTTGGTATGATCTCCCACGCTATTTCACATGAAAGTGGTGAAAAGAAAGCTTTCGGAAAATATGGTATACTTTGAGCTATATCAGCAATTGGTTTTTTAGGTTTTGTTTTGTGACCATGAAACCCTGTTGCTATAAAGAAGGTTGATCCGAAAACTGAATCACCAATAAGTGACTCTAGAGACAGCGATGTCTAAGGTGCTAGGGTAAACGGTTTAACGGAGCACACGTACTAGGTATCCGTGATATATGTCAGCTATTTTGCAGCTCTGACAACCAAACAAGAAAGATCACTGAATGAAATGAGAAAGGAAAGGAGTTCGTGAAGTGGAGAATCCATCCAACATTTGCCTAACGATAAGGGAAAACAACGGAAGAACCAAAGCACGAACCCGCAACCTGCTGTATGGGGAGGTGCACATGTTACCGCGACATCACTTTACTCGGTTCAAGATATCTGATTGGCTCTTCAAAATACCAGTTCCACTTTTAAAAGGCACCCGCCGCTGTGGTACGAGGGTAGTGTATCTGCCTCAAATTCCAGAGATCCAGAGTTCGAATCTTGGTCAGGCATTTTTCGAATTCATTTATCTTGGTCTTTCGAATACATATTTTAGAGCAGATTTGCACTTACCTTCAAACATTCTTATTTTAATTCCGTCCTAATGTTCTTGTCAAATATTTTTGCACTATCTAATATTCTATACTCACCGTCATTGTTGCTATGCATCGTAAGTTGATATTCCCACACAGTAGCGCACTGGGCGCAACCGCCTCGGTTTCTCAAAACCTTTCCTAGTTCCGTTTCCACATTAGTATCGCAATGTACTATTTAATGCATTAGTTTAACTTGTTATACTTAGTCATTCTTGCTTCTAAGTCAGTGATCATCTGCTTAGTACTAACCTTACACGCCAAATTTATAAATCCATATATCCTGGTAGATAATTATGTTACAAGCTACCACTATTTTGAATTGTGTGATATTTTCTATGGAATGCCCCTTTGAATTTCCTAGTTCATAATTTCAAGTTATATTCTTTCGTTATTTTGTTCAGCGTAGTGACTGAGCTTCGTATTCATATTCACATTCCTAGAAACAACCATTAGCTATTACTTTAATGTTATTTTTATTTATTTAGATGCCCCTTTGTTATTACTTTAACTATATCTCCGTTACCTTATTTATAAAAAGATGCTTAAATTACCGATGGTGACAATCGCTATCCTTGTGGGTATTTATCCCTGGGGATATTTTTATTTTTCTGTCTTGTTATAAGGTTATGATTTTTATATAGAATATTGTTATTAGTATATAATTGTGTATTATTAACATTCGGATGAATTTACTACTGGTACCACACATTACATTGTTTTCATATACTAGTCACAGGGTGTTAAATTCCCTTTTTTCAATTTGTTTCAGTGTTATTAATTGATTTTGTTTCAGGGAATTTAGATTTTGATTTAGCATTTCAATATAAATTTACAAGTTTCAAGTAATTCGTCGTTTTATTCTATAGTGGAATGTAAAGCAAGGAACAACTACATGAGTAATGCAACATTATCTGTTAGACATCATAGGCGAATTGTTATGCTACCCGTTTTGGGGTGGTCTAGTCCATGATGAGCTAGATCTACAGCATTAATCTGGAATCAGGATATGATCCTGTTACATCCAGGATATTGTGTTCGTGGAGAACAAAGTCGTGTCTCTCTTTCATGACGAATGGTAGCACTCCTCCCTTCATGTCCCTGTCCTCTTTCTCTCCAGTTTCCCCATTGTCACGCAAGCGTACGAATTCTCAAATTTCTGAACTACACAGCAGTGACCCTTAAAACATAAACTATGACATCTGTGGGGAATAGTGCTCCAAAACATAAAGTAAATAGCAGGACCTGCTCTACCGAAAAAGAAGATGGAGATATCACATTTGACATGCTTCCTTAATCAAATATTTGGGCAAGTCCTTAAGTGAACTTAATTGAAGAAATATATCTGTAATATTTAAATCATGTGAAAGGGCTTTATTTCAGCCAAAGAGGTTTCTTAAACAACTATAAGGTACCTCAAGCCAGATTTATAAAAACTTTGCTTTCCATGATGCTAAGTTTGGGACACCAGAGGGAATGTTTGATCCACATTATCTTCTCCTTTATCTCAGTTCTCATTTGCCAGTGGAATCGATTTATTAAATTACTTAATTCATTTTCTAACCTTTACCACAAGAATAAACAGTAGCCATCCTCCGTGGTGCGGGGAGTCCAATAAATATTTTGTTTGTCCCTGTAAAGTTACATACACTACCCTGCCTTTGTTATATTGAACACATTGTCTCTTGGAAATTAATATACATAACCTTAACTATTCTAATCGTAGTTTTGGTAGCAATGTAACGTATCTTCCCCTCTCATTCAACGACAGATTCTTTTGATCCCCTACCACCTATTAGAAGTCATCCTCAGTACATAACGTGACTGATGCAGTTGCTTATGCGGAACTGCACTAAGTCCTTTAAACGCATCATCCAAAATTTTATAAAAATATATACATTCCTTGCCTATATCTTTCCCAACCAGAGGAATTAAGCCACCTGTTCTCCCCAACTCTACTACTACCTCCCAACTTAAAAGAAGAAGAAAGAAAAAGAATAAAATCATAACAACGCATAACACGAATAGTATCGACAAACAGCACCAGAAAGGTTTGGTTTTTAATACAAATTTATTTACGAGTTATTGTGTTTTAGGTTATCAACCGTAATGATAGCTATTTAATCCATATCCTTTTAATACTACCTAGAAGTTCTGAATTTCTTTATGCTGCCACCAGAGAGCAATGTAGTTGTGTTATATAGTTTATTCTATGACTGTTGTAGATTTAAATATTGATAGTGTTTTGTTATTATCTTGGTGTACGAAGAGATTAACGATTTACTACTAGAAATCCTTTCACTTTAGTATATTTAGAACCCTTCACTATCTGCCATCCTGTCATTACGATAATGGCAGTCATCACTGCACTGAGAGCGATATGCAATTAATTATCGTAATCATTGCAGCACCTAATGAATTAATATACTTATCCATTGTACTCAATTTTCAGAACGATTGTATCTCTGAATTTTTATTTCTGCTTTCATTATTACTATAATCATAACAATTCCTTATAGCAAAATAATGAATATAGTGAGCTTTTAAACACGATTTCAAGAATAATACGAGGGCTGTTCAATAAAGAATGATCACATTTTTTTGGAAACGTTCCTTTACCCAACCTCATAATTTTAATGGTCCTTTTAAAAATAGTCTTCCCTGAATGCCATGCACTTGTCCCAGCGTTTCTGCCAGTCTTCAAAGACACGCTGGAAACCATTTTTTGAGAGATCCTTCAAAATCGCTTCCGCAGCCTTCACCACTGCTTCTGATGGTGGATAATGCCTCCCACGAAGGCGTTTCTTCATGTTAGGGAATAGAAAAAAGTCACATGGGACTAAATCCGGACTATAGGAAGGGTGAGGGATGCACTTTACGTTGATTTTTGCAAGATATTCAGCAACAACATTGGCAATATGCGGCCGCGCATTATCGTGGTGCAGCATCCAGCCTACTTCATGGAAATGTGATCTTCTGCACTTAATATGGACTTGCAATATTTTCAGCACATCACTGTAACATTGTCCAGTTACTGATGTGTGTCCAGGTACAACATACCATGAATATCAAAGAATGAAATTACCATAACTTTCCCAGCAGAAGCAACCACTTTTGCTTTTTGGGGGGTTGGCGATGAAGGAGATTTCCACACTGAGCTTTGATGTTTGCTCTCGGGATCAAAATGATGTAGCCAAGTTTCATCAGCAGTGATTAAGTTTGAAAGAAACTACGGATCTTCCTCTAACATCAACTTTAACTGCATGTTACCTCCACTGCAGCGGTAGGCGATACTGAACATGTCTGAACTTGCCTGGTTCTCACAGACGGGAACCAGGAGTATCAACAATGAAACTACTACGGCGTGTTTGTTTTACATTAAGCTAACATAATATAATGAGTTTGAATTTTAGTGCAAAAATTATGTGCGTAAAAAAATTGTGATCATTTTTTATTGAACAGCCCTCGTAATATTAATTACGTATATTTATAACACAATAAATAATTACTTGTGCTAGGTGAATGATTTGGTTAGGCTCTGGCCTACGACCACAAGATCTTGGGTTCAAATCCGGCCCAGAATACTGATTTTTAAATGTGCTTGGAAGCCACAGACCATGTGATTTACTATCACCCAAACGGGAAAGGAGATATGATGCTAGCATTGTTAATGAATAAAATATTATATATTATTACACTGTCTTATTTATTACGAGAGGAATATTGGTTCAAATTCCCTTGATAATTCTGAATTATCACTGTATTATCCTTTCCGACGAAGGGTATTCCGAGAAAGGATATTTATTCCGAATCAATCTTTATTCAGAATGAAATGATTCATTTTCCATATGTATATCACTTTACGATTATTGTAAACAAGTTAATGTTCTTATAATAGTATAGAAAGCTAAAAAATCATCTGACTGAGGATCCCTCGACCACTTGAAAACAAAAAAACAACGTGGCTAACTACAATTTAGTAGAATATTGCCAACTGGTGCAAAGACGTCAGAAAGCAAAAACATTCGCAGTGGTATAACTGGCAGATGGAAAACAGCTGAGAGAACCTGGGAGGTCAATTAGACGGTAGAAGGTAGGCAAAAACAAAATGGTTTCACCGTAAACAATAAAAATGAATGCTTCACGGATTAGGTAGCAAAAGTTATGGCCGACCTTGCACTTCCTTCCCCTTTTCTTCTTCCTCTTCCCCGACAACTTACAGCAGAAGGGAGAGAGAGGTCAAAATACTTCATCAAGTGGGTTATTAGTTTTGTTCTCTCTCACTGGGTTGCATGTGTTATTAATTTCTTCCCTAACCTTTGGTGGTTTGCCACTAGTAAATTTAAGGGTACGGTGACTGTGTATCGAAAGATGGGAAGAGAAACTGCACCACACCTACAATCTTAAAACCGGAATTATTGAATACTAAGATAAATGCCATTATAAAGAAATGACACTAAGATGGAACAATATTTTCAATAAATAATCTCCATACCATAAAGTCAATGCCTAACACAAGAACGACTATGACCGAGAATAAGAGGTTATGAGTTACAGTAGCTAAGGCAGTTAGACGTTCCGACGGAACTCTTTACGTGAAATTATTTAACTCTAGATTCTGGTACCTGAGATTCATAGGACAGACCTGTCTACAAATATGCATATATATAAAAGTTGTAAACCTTAGAACAGTCCTTAGAATTAAGCCTCAGAGTAAAAATGGTATTTCAAAAGGGACAAAGAAACTAAGATTTGCCAGCAAGTAACACTGGGCAACAAAAAATTATTTTTGAATGATTCGAGCACTTCATGAGGCAATTCGTACTAATTTTCGGTTCAAAAAAACAAATATGCCAATGAAAAATTTTTATTACCTCTAGTTTCTATGATATACACAAGGTGGAAGTATTACATATTAACGAATTTAGAGAAAAAAGATACATTTTAATTACATACATGCTAACAACAATAAAAGTGAATTTGATTTTTTAAACTGGTAATTACATGGTAATAGTTCTAAATTGCTGGAAAAATACTTCGCAGATAGTCGTGTCTGAAGAGAATCATGTGGCGGCCTATTGAATTCGTCGTCTTTTAGCTTGCCTCTTGTGATGGAGTTCCACAGAATCCCTATACAAAGACCAATAGTAATCCGCAAGTATTACTTCATTCCAACGGCCCTGATATCTTTGTTCGCCCGCCTCGGTAGCGTAGATGGTAGCATGTCTGCCTCACGTTCAAGAGGTACCGAGTTCGAAGCTCGGTCAGGGTAAGTTACCTAGATAAGGTTTTTCCGGGGTTTCCCCTTATCCTTCAAGACGAATGTCAGGTAACTCTAAGCTCCATGGACCCTGGACTCGTTTGAGCATCATTTCACCCAACTCATTCACCGTCCGATATAACTTAACGTTGGGGCGGACGTAAATTAAAAAAAAAGTATATTACTTTGTTCCATAACAGAAATGTCGTGATGGAATCTCTCCCCATGTTCATCACTAACAGCTCCACAACTAGGAGGGAAAAAGTCAAGGTGGAAGTGGAGAAAATGGATCTTAAGGGACATGTTGCATCCACGGTTACAGTATTTTTGCAGGTGTGCCAACTCCCAAAAGAATTCTCCTAATTTAAAATCTTTACTCTAAAAAATGAAATATCACTTTATCTTCAAAACAAGAGCTGATCTATAATTTTTATGGTGATTTTTTAATTCAGCAGATGGAAATAGATGTAAATTCACTATTTTTAAGCCCGAAACATTTTCATTGTTGCCCAGTGAATACGCGAACTTTGTTGGGATCGTCATTAAGAAGTGGGACTTTGGTTTTCTGAAATCGTATATTGTGTTTTACGGTTTCTGGTAGAGAAGATTTTACTATACAGACCGCAATGCCTAATTACCGTACTCGGCTTATATGTATGTACTTGAATGTCTCGCTGGCGAACTTTCCACTCGAAATCTCAACGTCTGACGGTAACTTACGGTTCTCATTGTTATTACGGAACAGTCATTGATTGATACGTCAAATCTTAGCACACGAGTATCAATTTCTAAGATTTAGAAACAGTTTAGTTCCTCATTATCAAGTAGTTGAACTCACCTCAGATACATAACTGTTAGCCTCCCTTAAATGTATTAGCCATTTTAAGGATAGCATTCTGTGAAAATCCTAAAATCTACAATTTTGCTTGGATTGACTTCAAATTTTAACACAATGATTTTAGTATTAACAATAGTTCAAAGACCAATTTTCAGACCTTGGTCCAAAATGTTCTTGTGATAATATATTGATAGTGTTTTATTGTCATTTGATTAATGTGTTCCACATGATGAAATTTTAGTTTCAGCAAAATAATACTTAAGCCATAGTTATTCTCATGGGTACATTATTAATAAATTTATGAGACGAAATTTTAATCTGACCCTTGGTTTAGAATAGAAACTTAACCAATCCTCCCTTTATTAATTTTTAATATTTACTTGTGATATATGTGACGTTGTTATTTAATTGCACAAACATTGGTTACATTACAAATAAAATCATTTCATCAATTTCCTTTGGAACTGCTTTTATCCAAGCAGAAAAGTTTTCAAGGTTCCAGTTTGAAAATTGCATCGTGTGTATCAATTTATATTCTGAAAAGCGCTGAGAATTAAAAACACGAGAAATTCACCAAAATAGCTGATATAAAGCACTGCACCTATTTATAGTGACCCACTTAAATAATCACATGCCACAATTTTAAAGGGCTGCATGGCATTAAAAATAATTGGGCATTGAAGTTCACGGATTATTCTATTTAATTAAGCAAAAAAATATTTTGTCATTTTCTGCACCTTTTGGCCACTTTTGACAGATGGGTATTCCTAAATGATGCTGATTATTCTCACATCCAGCCATAGATACCATAGGAGAAAGATTAAATATTTCCCCGTGGTGGCAGATGGCAGCACATTCATCCAAGACTGTTAATGACATCAAAATAACATCACACTGCTTGACATTTTGATTTTCTAAAATACTCCCTTTTATTGATATTTATAATTAATAAGTGCGCTATCATCTAATATGCCTTGATGACGTAATAATAATAATAATAATAATAATAATAATAATAATAATAATAATAATAATAATAATAATAATAATAATAATAATAATAATAATAATAATAATAATAATAATAATAATAATAATAATAATAATAATAATAATAATAATAATAATAATAATAATAATAATAATAATAATAATAATAATAATAATAATAATAATAATAATAATAATAATAATAATAATAATAATAATAATAATAATAATAATAATAATAATAATAATAATAATAATAATAATAATAATAATAATAATAATAATAATAATAATAATAATAATAATAATAATAATAATAATAATAATAATAATAATAATAATAATAATAATAATAATAATAATAATAATAATAATAATAATAATAATAATAATAATAATAATAATAATAATAATAATAATAATAATAATAATAATAATAATAATAATAATAATAATAATAATAATAATAATAATAATAATAATAATAATAATAATAATAATAATAATAATAATAATAATAATAATAATAATAAAAACTGCATATACCAAATATAAAAAAATCAAAGTTGATGATTACATCTTTAATATAAGCTAGATTGTCAGCTTCCAGTAAACAATAAAAGGTTTTAAAAATATTGAGACGTTAGAAACAAATAAGTAAAAAAATAAGCGACATTATTGATGACTTTATACGGTGAAAAACCAGGTGACATAAAATGCTATGCGTGCTCCTTAAGAGTAGTTAAAAGAAGGGCAGTAAGATCAATAATAATTATTTTTATAATAAAATTTAAAATGCCTCTTAGGTACCACTTTATAATGAGGATTTATCTAGAAGACGAGTGATAAGAAAGCCAAAGCAAATAGTTTGCATTTTTAAGTAAGTTGTACATTTTATGTTTTAAAGAGTTCCTTGAATCTTACTGATTCCATGATTAATGCCCTACAAGAACCGTAAATGTTGGAAATCAATCTTTGGCAGTTTTCCTTTTACGTGTTAATGTCTCGAGACTTGGGAATAAAAGACTGCAGTCATAGTTTTATAGATATGTGAAAGCATGCTCTGTTTAACCTTTATCTAATGATAATATCTAACGACCCTTTTAGATATGAAATGGTTGCTTATTTCATGGCCATTACATAAAGAAATGAGGCTGCCAAGAGATTCAAAGTGACTAATTCATTTTTCTGCTATTTAATAGTATTTGACATCTAATTGGTTGTTTACAGGAAAATGTTGCTTCTTTTCTCCTTTTCATTTTTTCAAAAGTAAGGAATTGGACAACAGCTGCAGACTTCGTATATCTCTGTCTACAAGAAAACTTGTACCCTTCGTTTACGTATGTACTTCTCTGATTTACGGATCATCATTTTTTTCAACGTCCGTTTTGTACCTCTATGCCAATTGCATTTTTCAGATCCAAAGAAAATGGAGGAAATAGTAATGGGTAACCATGAACAGGGTTCTGAATAGCTCCTCCAAACCGGATAGAACTTTTAAATTAAGTTTGGCTGATATAAACCTATATCAGAGTTATGAGATTAACTCTGTTGCTTAGATACTATCCTCCAATATCACTGCAGAAATTAAGATAAAACCTCTAGAAGATAAAAATGGAAGCTTGCTTATTGTATATGGATATTTTAAGAAAAAGAGAGCTTTAGAAGTATTAGAATTGCCCAGCTTTGACAATGTCCAGTTTGAGTCACTTCACTAAGTCCTCATTGTCAGTTTAGTAATGTATTATCGTTTAACCTTTCACTCGAATTTCACTTATTTTTCACTATCATTTTACTTTCTTCGTGACGTAGTTGTGCAATGAAAGAAGTGCTCTGGACTCGTGACCTCCACGGGATGAGGTGTGGGGCAGGGTAACCGCTGTCCGGTTAGGTAGCGAGTGAGCAATACAGTAAACATTCAGCAATCACCTACAGAAAGTCACGTAGTTCAGTGCAGTAAGATTTACTAGTCTTCTCACCATGTCTGAAGCTCTTAAGAAGTTTAAGTTTGTGCATTCGGAAGGAGGTAAAATTACACGTAGATTTATAGATAAATATGATGAAGGAGCTTTGAAAAAACAATATTCATATCCAGTGTCACAAGCTACACAACGGGCTGCCACTTGTGTAATAAGTAGGCTGCATATTATCTTCCCAGCGTTTCTATATGTACGCGACTAGTATATCATTGCGTCACCTTGTCTATACGTGTGTGTGTCTGTAGTGAACACATTCCTTTCAGAATTCATAAGGCCAGAACACAACAATATGCACGACGCAGCCTCCTTTTCCAAACGGCTCACTCGCTGGAGTCTAGTATGTGTTCTCCAATCCCTCCAAGCAGTCACTGTGTGTCGCCTGGCTAGTGAGTAAGGATACTCCACGAACTAATATCAGCTGATTCTTCTAATCTCTTGTCGCCTAGTCCATTCATAACCTAAATAAACAACACTTCTCTTTAAATTTGTACAAAAGAAACAGTAATATCATAATACGTAGTATGCAATGTTAGTCACGGACTACTCTACGGCATTCCGATTCATGTCTTAGTCGTCTTGTTAACCACGAGTATGTCACAACTAGCATCAAACCTCCCTGGAAGAACAGCATTTTTATTGCAGTGCTAACTCACTTACTCAGGCACATTCGCGAACACGCTAACTTACACAACTGCTTAAAGTCTTTGCAGAATATTTTAAAATATTCTGGAGGCGGGAAGAGAGGAGACTTCCAAAAATTCTGCTTATCTGTCGATACTGCTTCTAGTACTTGCGCTGTGCGAGAGCGCTATTTATCTCTATTTATCTCTCGGACTGCCCGGCGACACTCAAACTTGGGACATTACAATGTATGTACACTTAATGTTGAATGAACATACTGTTTGTTACAACAAAAACCTTATTAACAACCCTTTTCGAGCTAAGGCCAACCGACAGGTCGCTGCATTCCTTATCTGCTCGATACAGGAGTCATATGCGAGGCACAGTACCAGAGGGTGGGACGTGATCTTGTACTCATTCCTGCGGCAACCAGCAGCCACTACTTCTCAATCAAGTAGCTCCTCAATTAACCCATCACACTCTCCTACTTTACGGAGGAGATTCGGCACAGAGGTTGAAACTTGGCAGTTGTACCTTTCCCCCTAAGTGCGGCATTCCCAGGAGGAGGGATTAGGTGAGAGGGGACAGTGGGTGGCCGTCTCAAGGAAACATGACGGTGCAGAGGGCAGGGTCCCTACACTTTATCATTTGGAAGCTATCCAACAGACCTGTACAGCCTGCATCCAATCCTACTGTGATCTGGAAACGGTCCCACCAGATTGGTATTGGAGAGCGAAGATCGTCCTACCGGAGGAGGAAGTTTTATCGAGAACACATCATTCTGCCACGCAGCGCCGAGATACCCGCCAACACTTTACCCTGAAAGAGACCACCAGATGAGAAAAGAATGTGAAATGACAATGGAGATGAAATGGTCAGGTCGGGAGGCAGAAACCGGACCTCCCGAATGCGGGTCACAGACGAAACCACCTGAGCCATCCCACTTGGTGACCGTTCAGGTAGCTGACTAGGCTGAGTGCATCCCGCACTAGGACTCCCAGAGGAAAAAACACTCCTGTGTAACCACCACCAACAAGAGGCTGCTGTATGGAAAATAATCTAATATAATTAAAAGTTAGTCTTAGTAACTATACTAATACAGAGGTACGCTGCTACACGTATTGGTGTCAATTTCTCTGCAATAGTGAAATTACATAATGCACTGAGCCTTAAAAGGGCAAATAACCATAAAAATGGGTCACACACAAGAATGTCTTTTTAATAAACATAACTGCCATTATTGTAAGAAATAATAATAAAACAGTATTAACAAAGATTAATACTCAGTTAGTAGAGCACCTGCCTGCTGTGCTAGGGATCCCGGGTTCGATTCCCGGCGGTGGGTTTGGGGATTTTTCTCCAACCAAGATAATTCCTCATCTTCCAGAGTCTGGAAATATGAATGAGAGTGTGAATGTGTGTGTGTGTGTGTGTGTGTGTGTGTGTGTGATGTAATGATTAAAACGAATTAACACCTTCAATATGTTCTAAAAGAGAACGGCGATATGACCGTAGCATAATCTCTGTGCAATGCTGCAATTATGCAATTATATAATGCACTGAGCCTTAGAATGGCAAACCATAAAAATGGATCACACTTAAGAATGCCATTATGCCATTTTCGTCATTCATGACGTTAGATAGTGTCTCCCTGGCAAAGGTGGGTCTCTCCTGCCCCTGTCAGTACCAAACAGCAACGGCGACGCAGCCCCTTGGTAGACCCCACGAAAGCCGATGTGACAAATATTATCGGAAGGACAGAATACGACAGTTAAATTATGTCCTACATTTGTACATTCACTGTTATTTGCATATTATCAAATGATCATTGAGGAATGTCATGAAGACGCAGAATTTGTGGTAAGGAAATTTCTTGAAGGCTTTGAGGAAGGCGGATTATAAGCCAATATGAGTAAAACTGAATATTTAGTGTTAGGTAGAAATGGACGAGGCATCAAGTACCCCTAAGGAATAAGTAAGTCGGTAAAATAATTTAAGTATTTGGGATCAATAGTACATGAATCTGAAAATTTTAAAGCAGATGTAGATTATAAAATAAGACGGGGTAGAAGAGCACTAAAGATATTGAACTGAGTATTATGGAGCAGGGGAATAACAATGGAAACAAAAAATAGAATTCTTCAGTCATAGTTGAGAGCACATTCATATATGGCCAGAGGGCTGGAGTTTATTAGAGATTCAAAAAAGTAAGATACAAGCAGATGAATTGGATGGAATAAGGAGGAGTTCCAGAGTATCCTCGTTAGAGAGGAGAGCGAATGAAGATATTAGAAAGATAATTTATATGGAGGAATCAGTGATTGAAAGAATCGAGAGTCGAACAGTATCTTGATATGGCCACGTGAGAAGGATGAAAGAAGAGAGGTGGCCAAATATAATACTACAGTGGTACACAGGTGGTAGAAGTTGGAGATTGGGAATAAAGGTTAAGCGCTGAGAGTGGAGAAGTCCCTCTGTATGATCTCAGGAAGAGAGTGTTAAGAAAGAATCCGAAGGATGATCAGGTACGGTTCATGAAGGATGCAAACATGATCGAATGAACTCAATACCGCCCTACAGCACAAGTCCAGTTTGCGCTGGTGGGACCCTCTTCAGAACCCAGTCCTGGAAGAATGAGTGGATAGTACCAACCGAAGTCAAGCCCGAAACCTCTACAAAGGGCACTAACACGAGCAGCTGCAACCAGTCACCTGATCCTACAATCCTGAAATATGACAATGAAGAGGATGATGAATACTGGAAACTCGTGATAGAAAGAGTCTCTCAGCATGCGCTTATCGACCACAGGGTCACTACCAAGGAACTATGGGTGAGAATGGATGATCACGGCAGATATGACTCATCGGCAAATCAAGTAAAGTGCTGCGCGTGCACATAAAATATTAATTTATTCTGATGATGTGTGAACAAATCACCAAAATTTCGTAATGATCAATCTTATACTATCACAGGCTAAAAGCCGTACTTCTTTCATTAACAGGTGCATATATGCAATACAGCAAAGCTGTGGGAACGATGGCTCTAAAGTTATATAGTCAAGTGGTCATTATATCATTAGAATAGTATAGTAATAACATATAATAATCCATTATTTCCTCGACTAGAAGCAGGTATAGAACAGATAAGGGAAAAAGAGCAGTTTAGAACGAGGGACTCTTAAAAAAATCTTCGTATCAAACCCGAAGTTGGAAAGCTTAAAGTTTAATATTTAATATACGTATTGCAATAAGCATTTGAGATATGCTAGACTCGGACACACATAAACCTGCACAAATTTTTTCTAATATTCTTTTTTTGTTTAGCTGATCTAACCTGTGAAATCTCGGTGTCAAATATTTTAATGTTTGAATGGTGGATGCATGACTTATGCATTTCTTGTAAATGTATGCATATCTTTCGAATACCTGTGCTTTTTTTATTTAAAATGGCTGAAGAAGATATAGGTACAACATAGATTTTTCAGTTCCATCCTGACTTTATGAAGTCTAAATCGTATAATAACAGTTGGGTCCCATTAAATACGACAAATAACTCCTTCCCTCGCGAGAGAGCGTTAGTTGGCGAACAATTTAAATAGTCAGCGCTAAATTCCTGCGAACGCGTTAGTGTTTTCCCAGTTTGCTTCTCAGAAAAATAATAATAGTGAGATAACAGCTAAATGGTGTGTGATAATTTTAAAATGCTTGTGTGCGCTAACAGAGATAAGAACACACAAAAAGCCTACATTAGCAACAACAGTCCGGGGCGCGAGAAAACAAAATAACAAAAATGCTGAGTGATGTCTGCGATACCTTAGTAAGTATATTTTGATGTCTTTTCTAGGCAGGTGTTGTGGTTCTGGAATTAAACGACAAGAATGACGTGATCTGAGAACAGCACTGCTGAATCCCCACTGGTGTAACTGCCAAACAAGAATTCTAAACGAATCATTAATCGCGACACTGCAAGTGGGCAAACTCCTGGCTAGTGGAGATTAAACACCGCAATTCTCACCAAAATTTGCTGGTGCTTAAAATATCGTCTGTGTCCTCTCGAGGATATACTCAATCTTACAGCTGTACCACACATTCTTTTTACTAGAATTGAGTAGGATAGTTCTTAATAGGCAGTTCTTCCCAGCAGTGATATTGCAGCTTGTTATGAACTAGGCATCTGTTTGAATGAAACATTTTATGTATAAAACTTGTTTCTATTTCTAAATTATCAATTTCTAGAATTTGAAAGTTTGAATTAAACACATTCCCTTTTCTGATATAGAATGTTCAGATGATGCGTTCAGCAAATATTGTCTCATTCTATCACACTGAAAAAGTATGAAGACATAGGGCACTTTCTATTTCTCTTGTATATTTAACTGAACAAATTTGATTATATGGTTAAAATAATAGCATAAATATTAATTTCCTGATGTCATTTATGAATTCAAAATCAATTACCGGCACTGTTCCACATTTTATTTTGAAGGGTTGTTTCGTTTTTGAATCATTGATGCGGAGAGGCGAAGGTCTAATACTGAATTCAGCTTTAGAGGATTATTGGTGGATTCCTTACAAATTTGTTAAATATAATGAAATTGAATATATATAATTTTCATTCTCTGCCGTGGAATATGTAATGTTTTGCGAATATTTCCAGCCATATTTGGAACTGATGGCCTCTTGCTATCTTCAGGAATACCTGCAATCACAGTAGATAACAACTTATAAGTGTAGTAAACAAATTTTCCGTCGAGTAAGCAAGCTGTTGATCGAATCTTCTCATTGCATGAACTGCATAATTGTCGCTCTCATTGTATGCCTGGCAGTAACATTTGTTCATTAAGAACCTCTTCGAAGGTTGTTTATCATCATCATCATCATCATCATCATCATCATCATCATCATCATCATCATCATCATCATCATCATCATCATCATCATCATCATCATCATCATCACCATCATCATCATCATCATCATCATCATCATCATCATCATCATCATCATCATCATCATCATCATCATCTTTATTATTATTATTATTATTATTATTATTATTATTATTATTATTATTATTATTATTATTATTATTATTATTATTATTATTATTATTATTATTATTATTATTATTATTATTATTATTATTATTATTATTATTATTATTATTATTATTATTATTATTATTATTATTATTATTATTATTATTATTATTATTATTATTATTATTATTATTATTATTATTATTATTATTATTATTATTATTATTATTATTATTATTATTATTATTATTATTATTATTATTATTATTATTATTATTATTATTATTATTATTATTATTATTATTATTATTATTATTATTATTATTATTATTATTATTATTATTATTATTATTATTATTATTATTATTATTATTATTATTATTATTATTATTATTATTATTATTATTATTATTATTATTATTATTATTATTATTATTATTATTATTATTATTATGTAAATGACCATATTTTCAAAACTTTTCTTTCCTCCAAAATGGGTAGAATGGTACTGATATAAAATATCATTATATTTCAGATACTTTCATAACAAATAAAATGTAATTCACTAATTTTATAAAAATTGTGTCTTAAATGCCCCTCATTCTGGAAGACAAAAGCTTAACTGAGGAAAAAATGCAGTTCTTGTTAAGGTACGCATTTATTTTAACGGCAATTTTCGGCAATTACCCGATTCCGTGTTATTCCTTATTGTTGGCTTTAACTATTTAGTACAGATTTACCAGATAGGAGAATGTTATAAATTCATTATTTCTGTTCCTTTTCGTTTCTTCCTTTTCTTTGCCGTTTCAAAGCCATAAAAGAGGGACCAGCTGTTAAAATGTTTACCATTGCTGCCCTATTGTACTTAACTGTCCAATTCCCATATATCTATAAGAACATATAAAACAAGTTCAAAAAGTTTATATTGGCAAATATGAAGTAGATAGAATAATAAGCTTCTGATTGCTTTGTTGGTATATTTTAATTTAATAGGTATAACATTAAATATGACATAACCAAATACGATACTTTTATAATTGTACAAAAGAAGTACATACTATATAAGTGACTATATAAGTGACAAATTTCACATTTTAACAAATCTTACATCGTGGTATTTTTACAAAACAACTTCAATTTTCAGCTTCAGTGCATTATGACACTGAGGTAAGTATATGAAGAGGTGCACTCTATTATTGCTATCAATGTTTGGCATTAGAGCAACAGAAAACGGTGTCTGTGTCGGACTTCTGGAGATTCTTGAGAATGCACTGCCTCATTCATCTTTCTGCAAGAGACTTGAGCTCCATCTGCCCTCTATACAATGTTATCTCAGGCGCGCACATTTCTCTTTCATTACACATACGAGGTAACCTTAACGAGATGCACTATCTGGGTAGCGAAGGGAAGGAAAAGAGATATAGAATAAGACGTAAAGAAATGACTGAAACAGCTGTTCTTTGGCAAGCCGCCTCAGAATTCATTTGTGTTTGCATGAAACAGTGGTGTAAGTTAAGCAAGCACTTATTCACATAAAACTCTTGAAATCTTTTCTTCTACAGCTTCTATTACATTTGACACACCCTGAGAAACACCATCTGTTTTTGGAACGTTGACGAAGAGTTGAACAGCATGTTTGAAAAATAAATTTGAAGAAACACTAACCTGAAGAGCGAAAGAGTTATTAGAAATTAAGCTACATTTAGTTGGTGGTTGTATTTTATGCTCTAAAGCTGAACGATTATTACACAAAGTATTAATTTTTGTAATGATTTTGCACTGAATCTCCTCATTGATCTCCAAAAGTTTATTCATTCCTGTATATTCTATTTTAGCAAAATTCTAGTGTCATTTTTAGTCACAAATAAAGTGTTGTATACAATAGCGTTCTACTAAATATATACCTCAGTTGGCAAATATCTAAAAAGCCTGTGCAATTTTTAAAACATGAAAATAATGAAAAAAAAAAATATATGGCAAAATACTAGAACACCAAAACAATGTCGTCACTTATTCATTTTAAAAATTAAAAATAATAATACACCATGCTGTGGCAGAGTGGTTAGGCCACAAGGCGGCCCTGGTTCTATACCAGAAGACTACAAAGTGATATTCGTGATGGACAACACGGTGCTAGGGTGGGTTTCCTCCGAGTTCTCCGTTTTTCCCCGCTATCATTTTATCAATTGCTCTATCATTCACTTCTCTGCCTGTCATCCCAACCTTAACCATGGTTTCCTCTATAAGGTCAATGCTTCGGCTCCCTCGCCTCGACTTTCCAAACTAGTGGAATCCGAACAACTCCTAACATCGGATTCGTGATGTAAGGGAGGCTAAGAGAAAGAATAATAATTTTTCCAATTAGTTTGTTTTCTAGTACTCCAAGGAGAACCGAGAACGCCGAACAGGCACATTGTACCTTATTTGTGCATTGACAAATAAGGCTGCAAACAAACTTATTGGCACTGCAGTAACAGAAAGTAAGGATGGAGTGCAAAAATTTGTAAATTAAGGAATGGAAAAGTTCTGACGTTTAAATATTGATAGCCAAAGTCATCTTGTATGCCAATATCATGAACAAATTTAACGCAGTTTGAACTAATCTAACTTGTAACGTGTAAAAGCATATGATGTAGACAAGCTAAATATTATATCAATAGCCAAATCAGCCGGTTGTTGTTTTACTTTCCGAGGGGATTCGGCACTACGACTGGCCTATTGTACCTTATGCTCCCAAGTGTGACATCCCTGGAACGAAGGATTAGGAGAGAGGAGCCAGAGGTCGGAAGTCCCAAAGAGCTACAATAGTGCAGAGGGCAGGTTCTCTACATTTTACTTGGATGGAAACCTCCCCCGGCAGGCCAGGAGAATGAACATTTCCCTGAATTGCAGTTCGAAGACGGTCCCAGCAGTCGGTACGGAGACCGACAACCAACCTATCGGAGAAGGAAGTGGTTCACTCAGAGCATATCACCCTGCCATGCATCCCCGAGACTCCCTCTGACACTTATATCCTGAAAGAGATCACTAGATGAGAGATTATATGAAATGATAATGGAGAAGAAAGCGAGGGAGAGGAAGTTCGTGGAATGTAATTAACCTACCCAGGATTCGCCTAGCGACACGAAAACCCCCCAGCAAAAGCCCATGGGTCAGGTAGGTCGGCCACGGGAATTGAGGCCGAGCCACCCGAATGCGGGCCACAGTCGAAACCGCCTGAGCCATCGCGCTCGGTTAGCCGTTTGTGTTAAAAGAGGGTTGCAGGTTGTAAAGCTACCTATTATTTGGTTTCTAGAACACATCACTTCCAAATATTAGGACCTGCTATCCAAATACGATACTACAAATTACGTTGGGGAGTTAAAAGTGTTGCCTATCTAGTAGGAAACGCTCACGTTATTTCTGCAATGCGTACTTTAAAATCACTAAAATGAAAACGAATACAAAGTGAGTGAGTGAGTGAGTGTATGGTGTTTTAGGGCCCGTCGGCAACAAGGTCATTTGGGCCCGACGAATACAAAGTTACTATGTTATTTTATGGTTTTGCCTTAGACATTTTTGGAAAGATTGAAGCTTGAAATTACTTGTTTACACCAATGGGAGTATACCCTTATTTTATATACTAAATATTTTTAACGTATGGGGAAGTGGAGCACAAGCTGATTTCTTAGAAACTTATTAATCTTAAGGAGCAATAATTTTTTTCACAATGAAAAATGAATAGTCCATGCATATTATCTACCATTGTTGCACACACTTTAATAGGGATATATATATAATTATATATAATTATAATATATAATTATCTGTATATATCTATAGTAATTGGTGATCATGAACTATATATACCTGGAATTTTTAATCTCTTTAAACAAAACTAAACTTCCATTTCTCTGGTAAGAAAGCACTTGTACGTTTAAATAAAAAAATTGCAATATACTTTAAGAACTAAATAAATGAGCCTATGTCTTCTTTGTCTTTGTTTTATTTTTGGAAAATATTTGGTATAAAGATGTACCTTATGAACTCTATCAACATCCTAAATGAGAAACTCTCGTTATAGAGACAAATTTTACAAATAAACCTAAGTAGAAAGGCGCATGTTCAAAAAAGGACCTGACTTACACATTTATGTATATGTAATATAAAATTCTACAATATAGATATAATGAATTGATTGTAACTAACATGAAAAATTTAAGTGATAAAGATACTGCACTCCATATTCAATTTTATTTACAGAGAAATATGGAATAAATAATTTTTTCACTAAAATTACTTCTTTACAATGCTTTAATTTATTTTAGTCTACAAATCTGAACACTTGTCCATAATCCTAATATGGATCACTTTGGACCAGGAATGTTGCTGTAATTGTAGGTCCTGAATGTTAAAAATTTAGGTTCGATGAAATAGATAACTATAAATTCAGAAAACTGCGCTTCCCAACCACATTGCAGAACACTGCGCACACTCAACTGCCAATGTTCCCATAAAAATGACACCATGTTCATAGTTACGAAAATTTGAGTAAGTATTTTATTCTTTTATTATGCATATAAATCTGGGTTTTAAAAACTTTCAGAATAATAAACATGATACAAAAATAGGTCTAAGAATTTTATGCGAATTTTATTATACAATGTTGGTAGAAGATCCGAAGGCAGTAGTCCTAATTGGTTTGGTGATTAGCTGTATGACTGTCACATGGAGAACCTGTATTCAGTTGATTAACATTCAGGTAATGTTATATGAATATTGAACTAGCCAAGACATTCCTATTTGATACTTATGACACACGACATGTATACGGATTGTACTGATAATCCTTCGGGGTGACTCCTTCCCAAGTAATGCCTGGACCCATTTCTGAAGTAGAAACAGGAATAAAAAAAGAGACCTACAGGTTATACTTTATACTTTGAATTATTTTAGGCCTTAAACATGCTTAAAATAATCTATTTATATATGAACCCTTGAATAAAGAAGACTTAAGAACGTCTTGAATCGAACATGGACTACTAGTACGAGAACCGCGAACGAAAGTACTAAGTTTTGCCAATGCCAAAGCTGGAAAGGTTAAAACATTAAAAAATATATTTGAAATAACCGAGATACTCCTAACACTTCACGCTCGCAATTGTGAAATGAAAGTTTAAAATAGATAAAATAGACTTAATATTTTATAAGCTTGAGAATAGTTTGTATCTACAATAATAAGCAGAGAAGCATTGCCAGTTTACAAATCCTGAAATCTTAGTATCGACTAAGCAGTAAGAAAGGAAAATATGCAGTGTGTTTCAATCTCATTACATTCTGTACTTACTTTCCCACAAGTTATTTCTTACTTTCCCACAACAAAAGTTATCCTATTATCGACTTCTTGTTAATGTAATTTGTCCAGAGAACAAAATTAAATAAGTTGCGTAGTAGTCATTTCATATCACTTAAATTGTTGCTGTTGGTTGTAATCAACTCAGTAAAATTACACTGAGGAATGTTGCATTTGTCTACAGTATACGATTAATTGGTATGTTAATTCGTTTTTTAAATGTGCATCTTTCCATTTTCTCAGCGTTTGCTTTTTATATTCCGCATGTCTATAATTTGTCCTATATTTTCCGCCATTTATTATTTATTACAACTAGATCCATTTTGTACAGTACTCCTGCATCCTAACCATCTGAAGAAGTCTGCGTGTTCACTATTTAACTCAAATTCACAAGTGTTTATTCATTGCATTTTATTTGATATTTATAGGCTTATTACTTTTATTATATCTTCGTTAATTATATCTGTCACTTGCCACATTTACCAAATGCAAGGTGATAATTATGCTAAAGCTTTTGATTTTTTATTTAATGTTCACGTTATAAGGTCTTTTTTTCTGCTACAGACCTAGCAGACAGAGAATTCGTTCTAATCCAACCAAAATTTTATATAGAGGTTTTATGCAAACAGAAGTTTTGGATTCCCTAAATCCAAGGTAAACTAGTGTGGGTCTAAATGACCGATAAATACCAAATTTGGAATCTTTGAAAGATAACATAGTTTGGTTTTCAAGAAAAACCTCTGGACCAAGCATTTTCAAGTTTAGCTTATTAAATATGACTATAATAATTAAATTGAAAATGCGGATACATAGGATAGTTTCATAGCAAATGAACTCCCTGTCTTGAATTTTCTCAGAAAACAGAGGCCATAGATAAGGCATTGTTGCGAAAGTGTAGCAGAACAGAAATAAAAATGAAGATTGTAGAAAACATTGGAGGATAGTCACCCTTAGTGAAAACCCATATTGAGACGTAAATATTCTGGACACAATTTAAGCTTGGAAGACTATCGATTCCGCACACAAACTTTTAATAAACGTAAATGTGAGTTATCTGGTTACTGATGACCATTTGGGTTTTATACACTGTGTAACATATTTTATTAAAAAAATATATAATTTAAAAATTCAAGTTTTCCTTATTTCTCCACCTAATCTCATATGGTATTTAGGAACTTATCATATCTCTCTACGAGCATTATCATTGTGTTGTAATTGGTTAGTGCTAGGAAGCAATTGCAGGAAGTGTAGAAAGAACAAATAGGGGAACACATTTAGGGTTACACATGCCTCGTACACGTTACTATTCACTTGATTCTTTATATCATACATGGTGAGAGACGTCCGGAATGAGTTTGTCATGCATATTTGACTGTCCATTTTTGAAATTTTAATCCAAATTTCTCACATTTACTCCATGCATTATGTAATTATTATACCACAGTCCGTTTATAGCTGTGAGAGGAATTATGGTGATGATAGGATGGTGTTCTCGAAGCACCGCATTGCGGCGACCAAGTGATACAGAATTAAGGTAATGATATGCGACACGTTGACTATCTCGAAGCACCAGGTTGGTAAGCCATTTTTAGCAGGAATTCCCTTTACGTACGTGTAAGATGTCCCACGTTGCTGCGGGGGTCGTGGTATGTCCGCTGCTGTCCTGGATGGTGACGATGAAGCCACAAAGTGCCACTTCTTGATCTGCATCCTTGGTTCAGATTTGAGACTCAGATGTATTGATGTATATGAAAAAATCTACTGCTTTGCTTCAGTCGTTACATGAGAACTTTTTCTAAGGCGTGGTCGCGAGCGAAAGAATCGTTTCTTTTTTATCTCAGGAATAAATAAATTGTGTTTAATTTATAAACATCCAAACTTGTAATTTAATTGCAATACTTTAAACAATTTTTATACAACACTTTACATAAGAATGATATTTCTTCGATACAATTTTCTGAAAATACATTTTATCTATTTTTAATACTTTAGTTCGTTCACTTCGACATTCCACAATCCTAAACACGTCTGTTCTCTTCGACATTACGCAGTCCATAGACTTCTTTCCTAGCTATTTCCCAAAATTATTGATTTTTCCTTCTCTCGTTGTCATCACTACCAATCAAACTTCATTTTTACTGGTCCACGTCACACATTAGATTATCTCATTTGTAAAACTACCAATAATAAACATTCACATCATATCACATACATGTTGCGTCATTTCATGACCTACTGAATTTTAACAATTCCCTTTCTTGTTCATCTTAACCTGTACATATCGATTCTTATTTCTTTGTGTGTTTATGTGTGTGTGTGTGTGTGTGTGGGTGTGTGTGTGTGTGTGTGTGTGTGTGTGTGTGTGTGTGTGTGTGTGTGTGTGTGTGTGTAATTTTACGTCCTACAACGTTGTCATATAGGACGATTAATGAAATGGGAGAAATGATGCTCAAATGAGCCCAGGGTCCATAGAGCTTAGAGTTACCCGACATTTGTCTTCCAGGATAAGGGAAAACACCGGGAAAAAACCTTACCCAGGTAACTCACCCTGACCAAGATTCGAACTCGGGACCTCTTGAACGTGTGGAAGGCACTCTACCATCACGCTACCGAGGCGGGCATCGATTCTTAAATCATTAAATATATTTAAACAATTTTACATTTTGGGGCCTATATCAAAACAACCGATAATAGCAATGAACTGTAAAGTCTACATGTCTCAGTATACAGGCGTTTAAGAACCAAATCTCTCACCCCAAGATCGACAGGACTTAGCATCACAGAGCTCATTTCCAACAATCACAGAATGCACAATAACAAATTTCGTTTGGCACCCATACAGCACTGAGGAAAGGCGTTGAGAAACCATTTGATCTTGGTTAGATGTTCGATGGTGATATGCACAGGGAATGCGCAAAGAGTTCTAAATTCCTGGATGGCCCTCGTTAAACCCTAGAAAAAGTGCACCTCGAGGAGGTCCATTCAAGAAATGGATAGATCAATTAGCTACACTTCTAACCAATAGCTGATGATGGCAAATTTAACATGATAGTTTGTAGTTAATTTAACTATGTCATTGGGCACATACGAGTTCATATACACACAGTATACGAAACAAACGACAGTTTGAACCAAACTACTGTAGCTATTGCGCAGATGCAACCTTTGAAGAAAGATGAGAGAAACCTGTTTGTTTTCTTTATTAACACGATATCAAAACCGAAATTGATTAATCAGTGAACGTCACAATGAGCTACTTAGCTCGTTAGAAATTCGCTGCTGAATGATCGCCAGAAGAGATTTAGAGATCAAATCAAAGCTTCTTAGCAGGCGTCGAAAAGAAGGCTATTTATTTAACACTTGGCTCACTCTCGCACGATGGTGCCAACTGTGAATAATATTTTTCTGACTCAGGGACTTGTAGTAACGTCTTGCTACGGCCGACTGGGTCCACGTATAACAGTTCTATCTTTTTTAAAAAACCTAACACCCGTGTCCCAATCGCTCACCGTCAATTCTTTGCCACACCTCTCTTTCTTACCTTCCGTCCTCGCCTTCTTCCTCATGTCACATTCCTAAGTCGTTTTCTTGCAATTAGAAAACCTCCTTTCGAGTCATTATAACATACATGCCACAGGAACATACTTTGCTTCTCATTAAGCTTTGTGCCCTCTTTTTCTCTTTTCTTCTTGGAATTCTTCTTTCCCTTCATTTACCTCCTTCCATCCATATACTCGTTCCTCCTCAGTTTCATTCTGCCTATCAGTTTCTTGTTGCTGCAGTGGTTCTTTGAACATTAGATTCAGTCCAACGGAGTGAAACATGTAAGAGGATAAATGTTAGTGACGGAGGGGATATCTTGCACATTGCAAACTCAACTCATATCTATTGCATCTAATTCCCCCAGGAGGAATTCATGAAGTTTAGGAACCGCATGAGGTCGCAGACCAGCCAGAGAGGAGCACTTAACATCTTAGGAGATAGACGTATTTAATTTATCAATATTTCCTAATAAATATATATTATAAGCTTGTATCTACATAACATATATTGCAAATATAGAAACGGTAGATGCATTCACTGGTTGAGTATTTCTTTCGCTATATCCGGCTTTTTATACATTTATCAACTTTTAAGATCTTTCACTTTTCTTTTATAATTTTTTTTTTCACTTTTGGCTATTATTTTGACATTGTTTACTAGACTGGTTCTCAACAATGCAATTCCCCTCTTAAGAAGGTTAAACTACATGTGACAACAAAAAGCAGGCCAAATAATGAATTGCCATTGAATGTTGACCTTTAAATAGACTGCCAGGCTAAGAAATTCGATTAGAAAAACTGTACCTTTTATGACAACAGCTGAAGTAAATAATTTTAAGATTAGACACGATCTGAACAAATTAATGAATTTAGAAACGACCCAGTAATTTGTAATAATTTCAGAAAACTTTTAAAAACTGCAATTAGTCATACATTTCGTTAGGAAGTTCATACTTTTGTTATACTGAATATTGTCCAACGCTATCTGAAAATTATTTGTAGTAGTCATTTCATGTCATACATCTCTCTTATTCGGTTTATTTAAGAAGCTGACATAAGAATTTATCATTCAAGGGTAATCCAAAGTTCAAGTATTATATTTCATGCTGTAAGTGATAGGTAGCCATATATAAATAGTAAAATACCAAATCCGAACTCCGAATATTTAACCTAACTGTTATAACAAAGATAAAGTACACAATGTGATATTTTAAAAATAATTGGTCATAGTTTCACGGATATCTAAATTCTAGTTAGACGTTATGTCTCTGTTTAATCTTAAACAAAAATTTAATAGTTATCTTATAAGAATGCAATAAGAGAAAGAAGTAGCCCTGAAGTATTTCATTTTATAAAAAATGTAGTTAATTTTCAGTTTTCAAATAAACTGCCAAGAGTTAAATTTAATCTATTTACAGTAATTCCCCTTTGCAAATAGTTCTTTGGATCTAAGATACGGTGAAATCCGGAAACCAATTGTTACAGTTACAGTTTCAGAATAAATTATAAAAACATGATATATAACGTAACACGAAGCTTAATGAATGAATGATATGGTGAAATCGATCTAGTAGAGTTATTTCTTGTTTATTTAAATAAAATTCTCATAATTAGGTACTTTATGCTTCCGGAAGTCGAACATATACATTTTACCTATATTTGATTATTTTACAGATACTCGTTTTCTAGATATTAAAGTAACATTCTTTTAAGTTCTGAGTCATATCACGACGCTTGCTGTGGATTTATTGGTTTACATCATGTTATAAATGTCGCTTTAATTACGCAGTTGCCTACCTCCAACCTTTACAATTACTACACCTTCTACTGCTTAACTATTGAAAGTGTAGATGCAGAGAGAAAGCAAGTGGAAGAAAAGATACTTAGAAAAGGGTGCACGCGTGCGTGCGTAAGTACTCATGGGTTCTTGTCTGTGAAAAGCATAGCTCAAAAACGATAAACATTGAATGCGGGGGGAGATAAATTCCAAAATTTAAGAGAACCAGGCATTTTGAAACTTCAAAAGAGGCCTATTACCTCAAAAAGGCCTTAATTTTTGAAACCTGAGTGATTTAAAGATGCTGTGCTTGCCAAATTTTAGCCAAAGTTACAGAAGCGTTTTCGCATTTTATAATCTTTTTAGAGAAATTTTAAGACACTGCTGAAGCAGACAAACCTTTACAAAAGTTAAAATGGAAAGATAGAGTCAGACTGAAAAATGTAATGCCATAGCCAGGATTTGAACCACGGATCTTCTGGTTGACGTCCAGCCGCTCTAACCACTGCGCTACCATGGCCAACGTGCCGATATGACATTAAATTCTCCAACTAACTCGTATTTCTTTCCGGTAAGCCACTTAGGAGTTCTTATAAACACATGAGGCAAAGTAACTAACTACCTTGGTGACGACTTACAACAAGTAAGTACTTTACGGCCCGGGCTTTACAATTAACCACTATTGCGTCAATTAATGGAAATTAATTGTTCTTTCACACTGTTCTTTCCTCTACATACGACCATTAAGTAAGTCGTCATTAAGGTTTATGAGAACTCCTAAGTGGTTTACCCGGAAAAACACGAGCCGTTGGAGAATTTAATGTCATGTCGCACGTTGGCCATAGTAGCTCAATGGTTAAAGCGGCTGGAGGGCAACTAGAAGATCCGAGGTTCATATCCCGGCTGTGGCATTGAATATTTCAGTCTGACTCTATCTTTCCATACTTAAGCCTACACACGGACAGTGTGAAAGAACAATTAATTTCCAAAAATTAAAATGTTGATGAGGAGGAACACTGTGATGAACAAGTGATATCAATTAATCTGTTTCATATAACCTACCCTCGCTGACATGTACCACTCCGCGTGCAACTACCTTCCCCCTCATCCTAACTGGCTAATGCATTTGCGCCATAAGCCATAGGCGGAGCCTTCTCGTCATATTTAAACCTGCAGTAAACATCATAATAATTGGCAGAAAGGTAGATAAAATCATACAAATAAGAATGTGAAGGCATGCAAAAGTACAAGTTTAAAATGAAACTGAGAAAGTTGAAACTGAATTAATGAGCAATGAAAGTAAAACAAGTTTATAATGAAAGGCCTTCGGCCTTTTCCACTGGGATTTTTTAAACCTGCACACATACCTTTCAAAATTGCTTGTCTTTTAGTCTTAAAAGTCGTGTCACGCCATACTTGTTGTTGTCCTTCATTCACCCAAGTCTCGTCAAATTAGTAGGTATATTTTGCGATTTGTATCCCGGTACAATCCGATTGTCCTTAAATAACGTCTTCGCCACACAGCAATATCGCCCCTGGAGTGGTAAGCTTTCCTGATGTCTCAATTTCACGTAGCGATGTTCCTACGGGTCTAATACTCACACCAGTAAGTTCAGAGCACAGCTGTTCAACTTCTCTCACTGACAAAGACGGGTTCTGCTCTGTGAGTGCATTAAACACATGCAACACAATTCTTTTTTCGCCGGTTTGTAAAGGTTTTCCCTTGCTATGCTTCAGCGAAAAACTGGCGGTAGACTCTGCCATTATACATATAAGTACACGCGCAATAAACGATCAATAAAATAATTTAGCTCTTGCTCTCGGCACAACACACCTTCGAATGGCGATATATGACTAACCCAGTTCAAAACAAGATCAGTGATAAAAGTCATATAAACAAATATGTCACCACTACCGTAAATCACGTGCTATCGTGCCATGTGATTGAGAGCAAAGGAACCCCCTCTTTACTTCATTTAGGAATTAACATGCATTTCAGGTAAATAAACTCTGTTGCGTAATATATTTAATTAAAGCAGCTACGAAGATATAAATTTGACAATTCTCTTCCAACATTAAAAGATATATCACCATGTTAAATAACGAACTAAGTTTTACCGCACAACGGTCTATATTGCAATAGCAGCCAATTAGAGGTGATAAGGTCTCGTGACCGTTAAGAGATACGGGGCAAGCTTATGTGAAACAAGGATTAATATACTTAACATTCTTTCAGATGAGACAAGTGGACCAAGATAGGAGAAGTGTCTGTGGTGGGCTGCAGAATTATCGTGGAAGGTCGAAACAGTCCTTTAAAATCCTTTATTTTGTCCCAATGATATTGGTAAAGAGTACTTTTAGGGAATGAAGCAATGTATTTTATAGATATAGGTACGTATGTTCAAATTTCGGAATTCAAATTTATAAAGTATTCTCTATGTCCACCTCTTATAAGTTTTGTTTTTGCTTTAACACTACCGTACATGCATCATTCTTGCAAGGTACAACTCGAGTGGTATATAATGTTTCTTAGGAGACTGCGCTCTGCTGCTTTTTTGGGTTTTGATAAAAATCCAATACGTTATCGACTGATATATTTTGAAAGATGCAGGATATGGAAACAAGTAAATGGTTTCGTTTACGTTGATACTACATTTCTGACAGTCAGCGGGCTTCAAATTCCATTTTACTAATGGCACATTATGCTCGAGCTGTGTTTATCATAATTGGAAAATGGTCGCTCCCATATGGCTCAAAATGTACTGCCAGTTAAATAAATGTGAAACGTCAGCTGAACAAATAGCTAGGTCTCTGCTGCTTAAAGATCCACGTGTAAATCGTAATAAGGCGGTTGAGATGAACAGAGTATTACTAAATTAAGGCTATCTACTAAGGTTTCAATTAGTCGTCCTCGCTGATGGCACCCTTAAAAAGTATTACCTATGGCTGTTGAAGTCCCCTATTAAAATAAATGGTTTGGATAACTGCAGAATTAAGTGTCGCATTATTTGAACATCAATTTCGGTTCTTGTAGATAGGTATAAATTGCGGACACACATAGTTTGAAGAACAACATATTTAGATATTGCTACAGCTTTAAGTTAAACAAAATGTTTTCACTGATAGTATTATTTGTAATATATATTTCAACTGCAGCATTAGCAAGGCGAAAGATGTTTCTATTTCTGTAATACTCTTGGTAACTTTGGAGGTGTGTTACATGGTTATCACGAAAACTTGTTTATTGTAAGCATATGGCGTCGGAGTTATGGAGAAACCTTTATAAATATTCAAATAGGGTGTTAAACCAATTGAAGTTCCATTATCAAACAAACTTCAACATTTTTAGTGTATTTGTTTGGGCGCAGTTTGGAACCAATTCTATTCAGTTTCTACAGACGTGTGCAATTTATTAGACTCATTCTTTTTCTTCTTCAGTTTAACATTGAAAATAATAGTTATTTACGGCGTAACCTACTTAAATTTGTCGTAATTCTTTTCCTTGCTATAATATGAAGCATATTCGATTAAATTTCTCTCTTAATAATAGCTGGGGGATTTTTCTTTTACTTATAGTAATATGGTGGTAGCGAATTACGAGCTGCCGTTTTCTTCATGTCTGTTTATCCAACTGTTTGGTGATATTGCTTTCATTTCTTGAATGTAGTAACTGCGGATTGCTAATATTTGTCTTCATTGTGTTTTATGGCTAATACCTCCTCAGTATTTATTATTAATTGATCTCAAGCCAGGTAACATAATGTATCTTATGCTTAGCAGTCACATTGATTCAAAAGTGATGTTATGGTTAAAAGTGCTGACTTATTCCCAAGGAAAGTAGCTGTAACTGAGATTCTTTTGAGGGAAACTCTTTAATCACAACGTGAAATAGCTAAGAAATTGTGTATTTCACAAAAATCTTTTAGTCGCATTAATCAAGCTTTAACATTCGGTGAGACGTTGACCTCACAAGGGGATGGAAAATGCGGGAGGAAAAGAAAGTTATCACCAAGGATGCAAAGAAAACTTGTGCAGGGAGCAAAACAAAATAGAAGATCAACCAGCATTGACCTCAGTAATCAACTAAAGCAGTAAGCCTCAGTAGTTTGCAGAAGATTGTGTGAAGCAGGTTTACCAGCATGCAGGCCTCGTAAAAAGGCTAAAATGGCACCTGCAATGACAAAAAAAGTTTAGAATATGCCAAAGAGATGCAGAAATATCCAGTGGAATTTTCGAGAAAGGTAAATAGTATGAAAATTGTATATAATATAAAATTAAAATATTTACATGTAGATTTTATAAGAAATGAAATAAACAGCCTAAACGTTGTTTCTCTAATTGCTAGTTTTTTATACTATCTTTTAGCAATTTTAAAACTGTTTACTATTAATAGAGGTTCTTATTGTTTCACGTAATTTTCTTAGACGAATCCATGTTTGAAGTATGTGAAGACAGCAGCCAATATGTGAGAAGGACAGATAAAGAGGCATTTTCCCCTCAGTGTGGCGATCAAAGAGTAAAGTACCCAAAATCAAAAATGGTCTGGAGCTGTATGTCTGTCCATGGACCTGGAAGATTATCCATAGTTGTGGGATCTATGGAGCAGAAACAGTATAAAAGTGTATTAGAAACAAGACTATTTCCACAAAGTAAAGAATGGTTACCATATGGTGATTTTGTGTTCATGCATGACAGTGCTCCATGTCATAGAGCAAAATCTGTAACCCAGTTCCTCAAAGAAAACAATGTAAAAGTACTACCATGGCCGGGGAGTAGCCCTGATTTAATTCCAATAGAGAATCTGTGGGGTATTGTTAAACAGAGAATGAAAAACTTGAAAATAACAACAAAATTTCAACTTATTGAGGGCCTGGTAAGCATTTGGCACAGAGATGAAGAAATAAAAGAAAAGTGCTCCACCTTTGTAGAGAGCATGCCTAAACGCATCTAAATAGTAATAAAGGCTAAAGGAATGCATACAAACTACTAAGAGTTGACAAAATATTTGGTAATATTATTTCTGCTAAATAAATGGAAAATAAACGGTATATGTTAAAAATTTCACCATTGAGTTTAATAATTTGCACACGTCTGAAATATTGTTTTTTCTGGTGTCTATTGCAATAGGAAATGTTACTCCTTGACCAAGTTTCTTTTTTAATAACGCGTTCTTAATGAAGAGGATACACCTTCTCATGATATAAACAAGGCTTCAAAACAAGATGTTTTGTAATTAGACACAATAGGAGTGTTATCCTATTTTCCTGCTCTATTTTCAGTAAGCTTATAAATTCTATGATATTGGACTCGTTATAGTCTTTGTAGCTTCCTTCATAATTTGTTTTACAGGTGCTACTCAATATCTTATTGTTATCATGGTGTCATTTGACTTGGATATTCGGCTAAATGTTACTATTTGGAGGTTGTTACTGAAAGTCAGGTTCATTTTCAGAAACTATCTGTAACGTTGTGATGAGTTATGTATCAGAAGCATTATTATTGCTGTTATTGTGTGAATAATTTACACTACAACTTGCTTTTGAGAGAAGTCGCTTAGTACTAACCGCATATTGCTCTCTCTTCATAGTGGTCGTGATACTGTGTCCATTGTTGGACTACTATTCTTTAAGGATGGGATTTGCCTGATGACTTCGGAAGGAGCTGTCGACGTGAGGTTTAAGTCCAGACTTTGACTTTAGAGGTATTCTCTTACAGAGACCTCTGCTGTCTGTTATATTAATAACCGGGGTGACCTTGTTTTCATATAAAGCATGTTGGGCTATCGAATGAAATGCATATCAGATAAGTTTTCTGTTCAATACTGATCGGGCAAGTTTTCGATCTCATGTAACTTTTTTCTGAGGCTTAAAACATAGGAATCCTCAGGTTCGATACTCGTACAAATATGTATGTTGACGAGATAATTTTGACACCCACCTATGTTAGTATATTTGTAAGTACTTGGTCAGCTATATTGGACATAAATTTATTTTCCGTAATTAATGAGAGTAGGTCAAATTAAATTCCATGATTTTTATTTGCCTGCGTTTGCTGACTGGTTCTTACACTGCTGACCCAAATATTTATGTTCAAGCCTTCAGATGAATTTTCGATTAATTTATGTTAATTTGAGAGATTAAGGTTAACTTGTTTAAAAGGAAATAAAAACAAAGTGTTTTTTATTTAATTAATTTAATATAGTTAGGTACTACTGAAATATTTCCTAAAACAATATTAGAAATTAATTATAAATATTAAATATAATAAGAAAATAATATGCTATCATTAGACTTACATTTTACTTCGGAACCATCCATATTAAAAACTTTAAGTTTAATGGAGACCGAAGGTAGATATGGTTTGCCGAAGGGTATGTGATAAAAAGGTTTTTAGTGATATTAATAGTGAACCTTTAAGTTAGTAATTGAAAAGTTAAAATAAACAAAACTTAATTGAATAATTTTTACTTGCAAGTGTTGTCTCTTAGGAAATATAAATAGCTCTTCATCGCCATCGTTCTGGACCAATGGGGGCTAGTTGAAGCCGTTGAGAAATGCAAACGCAAAAGAGGAACACAAAGGATAAATTACGAGGGCTGTTTAATAACAATGGCCACAATTTATTTGACAACGCACCTTTATTCATCCCCATAATTTAGATGGTCCAAATAGTCAACATAGTCTCCCATGAATACGATGCACTTGTCCCATCGTTTCGGCGAGTCTTCAAAGACATGCTGGAAACCATTTTTGAGAGATCTTTAAAAATCGCCTCCACAGCCTTCACCACTGCTTCTGATGATGGATAATGCCTTCCACGAAGGTGCTTCTTCAAGTTTGGGAATAGTAAAAAGTCACATGGGGCTAAATCCGGATTATAAGGAGGGTGAGGGATGCGCTTCACGTTGAGTTTTGCAAGATATTCAGCAACAACATTGGCAACATGCGGCCGCGTACTATCGTGGTGCAGCATCCAGCCTGCTTTACGTAAATGCGATCTTTTGCGCCTGATATGGACTTGCAATGTCTTCAGGACATCACTGTAGTATTGCCCAGTTACTGATGCGTGTGCAGGTACAACCTGCTGATAAACCATTCCATGAATATCAAAGAATGACATGACCATAATTTTCCCAGCGGAAGCAAGCACTTTTGCTTTTTTGGGGGTTGGTGATGAAGGAGTTCCACACTGGGCTTTGCTGTTTGCTCTCAGGATCAAAATAATGTAGCCAAGTTTCATCATCAGTGATTGCGTTTGGAAGAAACTCCGGATCTTTCTCTAACATCAACTTCAACTACACGCAGACCTGTAGGCGAATGTCCTTTTGTTCGGGAATCAACAGTCTTGGCACCCATCGCGCACAAACACGTCTCGTGTGTAATGTTTCTGTCACCAACGTGTGGGTGGCACCCAATGAAATGCTCAGTATTTCAGAAAGTGGTCTTAAGGTAATTCGTCGATTCTCTCTCACAATTGCAGCAGCAGTGTTGATGTTTTCTTCCGTAAGAGCAGTACCTGGAGCACCGGGTCCACCTTCCTTTGAAATTGATTGTCTCCCCTATTTAAACATTTTAAACCACCTTCGAACTGTGCTGTAGGGAAGAACAGACTCTCCGTAGGCCTCAACGGAATTTTTGTTGGGACGAAAGCAGAATTTCAAAGCCACATATTCTTCCCCGCATGTTACCTCCATTGCAGCGGTAGGTGATACTGAACATGTCTGAACTTTCCTGGTTCTTACAGGTGGAAACCAGGAGTACCAACAATGAAACGACTACGGCGTGTTTGTTTTACATTAGGCTAACAGAATATAATAAGATTGAATTTTAATGCGGAAAAATATGACCGTAAAAAAATTATGATTATTCTTTATTGAACAGCCCTCGTACCATTATTATAACATACTAAATTGGTGCTCCTTTTTACTTTCAATTCACAGCTTTTAGTTTGCAAAGAGTTACGGATTGAAATTCATACGTACAACTGTCTGTTTCATTAAAGACTTGATTATAATATACAAGAAGTTGTCATGCTATTGTTAGATTACATAGTCCGAACGATTTACTCGAAGAAGATAAAACCAGAAGTCTATTTTTTTGGTTGTTTATACAATTGAAAATTGTAATAAACAATAATGATAAAATGATATTACTTAAAGTTTATTAAACACAAATCTATCATGCCATTCTTTATTCAAATCTTTATCTTGCAAATCACAAACAATTGTCTAGCAGCTTCGAGAGCTTTCAAACAATTGCATATGGGATGTGATATCATCTCAAAAACGTTTCGGTAGGTACTTCTATCGCAGTGCTCATAATGAAATATCTAATTTTAACTAAATCACCGATGCGCATTTTAAAAATATTTCAGAGTTATTCTTTTATTTTAAATTTATCCCAGTTTCCTTCTTCTGTTTTTTCAATGTCACTAACATTGAACATTATGCGAAACGGGTATGAGTAGGTGCTGAGTACACTTTTACCAAATTATGCTTTCACAACATAATCTTATTAGTAGACTTGGTAGTTATTTAAAAGAAATCTCATTCATTCATTTTAATACAATCCAACATTCTAACAAGATATGAATGTGTATAATAAAATTTTATTCTAGGCTATGTAAGAAAACCTATAGTAATATAAATACGTGCAACTGGCAATAGCGACAATGATCAACAATCGGCTCTGCAGCCGCAAGATATTACTGGTTAAATTGATTTTAACTGTAAAAATCGACATTGATCGGGTTTAAACTGATAGGTACTGTGAAACGGATCTCTCAGTACTTAAATCCTGTCCATAAAATCCTTTCGGACCACAAAGTGACAATTTTGGAAGCATGTACAAAAAGAATTTATACGGAGTAGTTTGGAGAGTTGCCTCTGAGAAGCAACATTTGTGGCTAGCTGAGGTAGATTTAGAATTGCGATAGGTTCACGAATTTTCGGTATGCGCAGTAAACCGTCCTTCACACCATAAGCTGTGAGTTAGCTCTCCATTTAGTTACCATTTTATCATTAGAACTGTCGTAATCATTAGCAGCAACAGTATTCCTAGAGTTAGACAATTGCTTTGTAAAGTATCATACGTAGCAATGTTTTGTAATGTTTTCTGATGCTGTCCTTTTTCTTAGAAGTTCCTCAGCAGTGTTAGATATTTTTTCTCATTCACTGTGTCATCTCTTGTTGTTTATAGTTCGTTAGTTTATCAGAACTCTGTTGAGAGTTGTTTTTGTATGTTTCTTCACTTTGCTTTCTCTGTGTGGTTACATGGTATGTGAAATTTATTTCATTCATCATTTTTCTGGATTAAAACTGATAGCAAATCCTAAATATTTGAAACTAGGTAGTCATTATACACGTTAACTTTCTAGAACAAGGATAACTAATAGAGTGGACCCAAGGTTTAATCCATCCCCTTGTTTTCATCTTCAGCCTGCCTACGTCGTGGAGCTTCTGTTTTCTTAACCGTTCTTACTAGGTCGCCGTAAAGTCCTACCACCCGCAACACGTAAGGTCGGATGGAAAAGGTAGGAGAAATGGCATTGTGAGTCAAAATTGACATGCCTGCGACAGACAATTTTAATTCGGTCTGTTTTAGTTTTACCGTTAAAAGCATAATCTTAGTTATTTTTACTGACATAATCCTTATTACAATCATGTAACTTATATGAGCTGTTGAATTCACGAAAAGATTTCTGTAAGGAAACTTCATTTTTATAAATTATGATTGATACAAATTATTATCTACATAAGTTTTATTGCATTATTCCTGTGTTTACTAAATGTCCATTGCGACGAGAGCTAATGGCGATGATGATGACGCACCAAGCTGCTACAGGATCTCAGGGATGGGGTGCTTCAGCGTCGTGTCCTTGGGGCTGGAGCCGACGTTGCTAGTGGTGCTGTTTTCTCGTAGTTACCCTCAGCTGCCTGAAAATCTTACCTCGGGCGTGGTATCGAATGGGAAGAGATGAAAGTAATTAACTAAATAAATTCAAAAAATGCTTAGCTTCTTATCAAATATTCAAATTTTAATTCCTTCTGAAATGAACACTAAATTGATTCATTTCAATAGCGTTGCTATTTTGTTTACAATACTTTAATCTTCATCGATTCTACACAAATTATTATGCTTCCTTTTACATAATCACAATTTTATGTTTTACCGGACGTCGTCTATGCGCAGAATAAACATTTTACGTTCGTACTCGATGACACAGAATGACGCCACCTCTGGCTAGTATGAAATTATTGAATTTCCCGCTGCTATGGCAAATAATTTCTCAATGGTTGACGTTATATTTTAATAGCACAATTTTCATGACAATATCTGCTAATCTTCATAGGTAATGTTTCTTTAAATCATTTTCTAAGTAATTTAACATTTATTAAATATTTACACCATTATCATCATTAAATACATTAATAATACTCATTTTCTTTTGCTTCTTACTCTATAATCATTACTTTACCTTCAATTGTTCTTTTCAGTCTCGTTCCCTTTCTACTACAATTTTTAATAACTTCCAATGAGGTTTGATCTAAAATAACTACTTCACCAATTATTTAAATCAAATATATCAAGCAAAGTTGATTATAGGGTATTGCTATTATTTCATTAACATTTGTCTATTTTATTTTACGTCTTAACTACGTACTACGTAGTCAATTCGCGCTGTCTCCATTTGTTGGACAGTTATCCTTCTAGCTCTTATCCTCTTACTATGTCATCTTACTTCACATCCGCTCCATAAGGACTTTAGTCCCAGCAAATTGTGCCTCTGCTTATTTACGTGTCAAGATGGCGTCAGTTCCACCCAGTCATCTGATTCCATTATCTGAGTATATATGGTAGAGCATTCTCTATCATTTATTTTCATTTTTATTACTGATGTAGATATAAAGTGGGACTGAGTCACTCTTAAATTTACAGTACAGAATTCACTTGGTGACTGAAAGACACCACGAAACTCCTCAGAAGGGTCAGCTTATAAAACATAAACTCTGGATCTCCATATGTGGGCTACAGATGTTACCCCTTGAGCCTTTTTCTGGATCATTAGCATTTATTCTTAAGCAGAATACATAAATATTTATTTCTATAATGGATACATTTATTACGTAATGTTAGACATATTCAGAAAGAGAGGGAATGTCATCCTTGTGGTCACAACTTGCAGATACTGCTGCCAGGGTTCTGAGATACGGAGGCGATCCACGATCACGTAGAGGAGGGTTTGAGAAATTGGAGGCGGAAGAGAACCACTCGATGTGAGTCCTTCTTCATCTCACGAGATTAGAAACAAACCTCCTTCAACACCGCCCTTGTCTTTGCATAGATAATCCTTTGAAGGCGCAAGACAAAAGTCCATTACTGTGCTGGTGACATCTTTATATCGCGGATTGCCGTGCGTGGCTGCCTACACTGCGGGCGCTGCGGGGCGTGTGTCTTTGTGTCTCTGTCAATGTCTCCATGTCTTTTTACTGCCCCCTCCTCCTTTACTTTGGGCCCCGCTTGTACCTCCCTGACAACAGATTAATAATGTCGCATGGAGTAGGCCGGCCTACTCACTCCTACGCCACATGCAGCAGAAGGTCGTTACATCGAGACTTATACGGCCATTGTGAACAAGATCAACTGAAACTGTAGTTTCTGAGAATTTGAGCAAGAATGTTTCGGCTGAAGTTTTAATACCACAATTAAAGACATGCCCGGAATATGGGTTAACCCACATTTTTTAAAAATGGAGAAAAGCGGTGTTTTGTGAATGAGGCTGAAATAAGTTGTTAACATTACTTTATTTAATTTATGAGCATATGAGTTTCAAGAATACAGTCAATTTTATCAGTGTTATCCTAAATAGACCCCAAAACATGACTTATGTAGTAACATAAATAAAAATAAAATAAGGAATATAAAGTGAAAACCTTTGTCAGCATTTACTCAAGTTTTATTCTAAATACACTTGGCTGGCCTTGTCGCTTAGTCGGTAGAGCATCTGCCAAGCTGGGGGTCCCGAGTTCGATTCCCGGTGGTGGGGTGGGGATTTTTCTCTTACCAAGATAATTAATCTTCCCCAGTCTGGAAGAGGGCGAATGTGTGCCTGATCTAATGAATAAAACCCAACGAATACTAGTTAACACCTTCGATATGTTCCAAAAAAGAACGGCCGCCAATATGACCACTGTAGTTAAATGGAACAAATAAAAAATATACATTTTACATACACTCTAGCTAAAACTAATAATTAAATATGTCTTTTGGCATTTTGTATTATTCCACTTTTTAATAAGTATATCATTTTGGAAAGTAGTTGCAAGGTTTTTAGCTGTAGTCTGGCTGATAAAAAAAAAAGGTTCATCATTAAATTCTGAGAAGCTGTGGTCTCAGATCTAAGAGTTTTATAGTACTCAGGATAAACTGATGAGATATAATTCATCCGATCTTGTAATTCTTTTAATTTCGCAGGATTTTTAGCTCTTGGACTGTTGTATTTTGGAGGAAATATCATGTAAGCGATGGTTTGCCAGATATTTTGCTTCTAGTGCATAAACCTCAATACCATCGTAAGTGTATTTAAAATATAACCTAAAGGGGTGGTCTTTAAATACTTTCATGCATGTCACCTCGCTCAAGAGCACTTTTTGCCCAGATTCTGAAATTGTACTTTTCTGCTCTTTATCAAGAATAGGCTTTGCAGAGATGAGCATTTTAGTTGCAAGGCCGAAATCATGGCTACAAGGTAAAAATGTATGACCGGCCAATAGATGGTAGACACAGGGTATGAACAGCTTAAACCATTTTTGACCTTATACAAATATCATATCACAAAATGCAGGAACTTAGCATAATATGATTGCTGGACGATAGACCAACACCAGAGAGAATAACTCCCTGCCGCAACAACAGAAGGCAGCACAATGTTTTATCTTTTTATTTTGAGGGTTAGCCCGCTTTTCCGGGTATGTCTTCAACTGGAGAAAACTTCGAATGAAATATTGCAGAAAATTTTCCGATAAATAAAGGTAAAATACGAGAATTTAATGTCCTACTCACTCGTTTTGGTAATTGTATATAAATTATGATTAAATTAAACAAAAGCAAACATTTCAATATCTCATTAAATGGCGACCATATCATAATGCATAAAGAATAAGTACACTTACAACATTATTTGTATTACATAAAAATATGCCAACAGTCAAATTTTAAATTCTCAGAAGAATAGTTTAAAGCGATGGCGTTTTAAAGAAAGCCGCCAATAATATCAAAAGAAATTCTATAAGATAATTCAATAGAGAAAGTCTCTGAATCTACATATTGTGGTTGCCAATTTACTCAGGAATTTGAAACACTAAAAACATGTGTACAAAAGGTTGTCCAATTTCAATAGGTATATAGCACAGTTCGTAGGAAATTAAGTCAAAAATACGAATAGAAATCATAAAAGTTTTGCCATACAGTGGCTGTTGCTTTACTTCATTATAGTAGAAAAAATTGTAAATTAATCTGATAAACGGAAGAAGCTTCAGAATATAGAAATAACAGGGGAAGAACACTTATACCACATGGATCAAATTAGCTTTCACACTAAAATATGAATACGATTATTGGGACATTGAGAAACAAGATAGCAAGACATGTAAATTTGGAACAGGTTGTCATGTAATAAAGGAACTTGAAAGTCAGTAGTTCTGCACATGTTATTCACTAAGATTATTACTTTCCCTCATTTCATTTTCTTTCTTAGTTATTTCAGCTTCACAGGTTTTGAACTTCGACAAGAGCTGAAGACAACACTGAAACATTTTCACTACGTATTAATTTCATTATAATTAACTTGAAGAAAGGTAAAGAATGTATTGGTAAAGCTCAGTAGTCAACAGAAAAAAGACATGAAAGTTTTTTCTGCAAAAAATATATTTTATTAAGTCCTATATTCTTTTCTAAATAAGAATATAATTAAAAATAATTCAAATAATTTCACATACTACTTATATAAAATTATACCTCTTATTTGATAACATCTAAAATAATTTGATGAAATTAATTAGAGTCTTCTTTTATAAAATAAAAAGCTGGAAATTTTATATACGTTTAATGGGGGCTATTATCTTTCAAATATATTTTACAAATTATTCATATAAAAGCTTACGTTTTCATACTTTTTCTGTTAATAATGAAGAAATTTCGTTACAAGCTGTTTCAACTTGTTAGCATTAGGTGACCACATTCCACCGACAACGGCCGCGCCGTCGCTCAGTGGTTAGACCGCTTGGCTCTCACCAAGGCGGCCCGCGTTCGATCCCAGGTGACCGCAAAGTGAGATTTGTGGTGGAAAACACGGCGCTGGGGTGGTTTTTCTCCGGGACCTGCGGTTTCTCCCACCATCTGATTCCACCGGTGCTCCATTTTCATCTCATGTGTCATCAGTGTGCCGTATGTAGTAAAAGCGGGCGTTAAACACTACACATTTCATTTCACCGACAGACGTTTTATTTAATTTCCTAAATGTTAACAGTGGTTTTGATCAGAGTGTGACTGTTGCTCAAAAGGCATCCAGGAGTCCTTTTTTTTTTAAGTCCTAGGGGGTGCAAGCCTTCCATTCTAGGAGGATAAAGAATTATACAGTTGTTATGGAGCAGGATGGCTTAGGCGTTTTCGTTATGGCTGGCATTCGGGAGGCCCGGGTTCGAGTCCCGTGGCCGACATACGTGACCCATGGGTTTTATGGAGTTTTCCCCGGGTCGCTGGGTAGGTTATTTACATCTCCCGAATTTCCTGTCCCTCCATTTCATCTCCATTAGCAGTTCATATCATCTCTCATCTGGTGGTCTCTTTCGGGGTAGAAGTGTCGGCGGGAGTATCGGCGGTGCATGGCAGGATGATATGCTCTGAGGAAAACTACTTCCTGCTAAGGTAGGTTGGTTGCCGGTCTCTGCTCCTCTGCTGGGACCGTTTCGGAACCACCAGCCAGAGATATTTGGGGCTCGGATGGCCTGCCTGGGACCTTTGGGGCTCGGCTGCTGGGCCCGTTATCGTCCCGCAATGGGGAAGCGTGTCCGTTGTCTTGGTCTGTCGGGGGAAGTCTCTACCCTGCCTTCTTTACCTTCGTGACTCCTTGGATCGGCCGCCCTTTGTCTCCTTCGCCTCAATTTTCCTCCCGAGGTTGCCCCACCTGGGGGCATAGGAACAATGGGCTCAGCATGGAGACCTACGTATCGAATCCCCTCCATAATTAAATCCTAATCCTACAGCTGTTAACTTTAAAGGCGTTATGAGTTTATTTTGTTGCTTTTTCTCTCAAATAATGGCAGTATTATTGCCATTGCCTCTTAAAAATACAAAACACTTCGTGTTCTTTTCTGTTTAAATGGTTTTCTATATTTGCTTTCCACTGGGGGCTATTATGCCACTTAATATATCGCTACATGTATGTAATTGTAATTGGGAACTGACGAAGGAATGAAGTGACTAAAAATAGGGATGCATTCTCGATAATTGCGGTACATTTTCGACACTACGGTGGTGATACAATGTTCATTTTATTTTAAAATCACAAAATGTTACTGTCGCAAGTAGAACATTCCGAACTCCAGGTACGTGCACAGTAACTTATGCAAAAAAAAAAAAAAAAAAAAAAAAAATAATCGTGTGTCAAATTCAGTGCTAGTTTCCCAAGAAGAAATTACTGCATATCTCAACGAAGATTTATTGCTGCACTGGATTACTGTAAAACAACTCAAAAATTTCCAGAACCAAAAGAAATTGGGCGCTAAATATTTGTGTATTCCAGCTGTAACAGTTTTCTGTGAAAGACTATTTAGCACATCAGCACTCATATTTATCAGATAAAAAAGTATACCATATTTTGTCGTGTAACTCCCTCCCTTTTTTCTTGAAAAATTTGCTGGGAAACATTTGGGAGGGAATTATGCAAGTGTTGCTTCTAGGATTTAAGAAAGAAAGTTATATAGGTATACAGTAATTTGTGAATGAACCGGATACATACCACGGTTTCATTGGGCCTACGATGTATTGTTTCATTGTTTCTTTTCTCTGACTATTCTGCGGTCTCAGTTTCGTCCTATCATCACTACTTTCATTTATATCTGGCTCATTATGATAACTTGTAACAAACTGACTTAGAAACATGTCTGCAACGTCACATTTCAGTTTTACGATACGTTGTATTTTTGTGGCAAGCACTGCGGCCATGGTTGCCAGTGACAAGAACCGCTGCGTCGATTGTTGTCCATTATCAAGTCATTTGAATTCCGCTCCAGTAAGAACGAAACAGGAGAGGGAATAATGCGATATTTAATAGGTAAATATTTTTAGTAATGAAAAATTATAGGGAAGGGAAATATGCAAGGGGGAGGAGGCCTATGCGACAAAATACGGTACTTGACACCAAAGAGTGAAAGTGCTAGTATTTATGAACAAAAACTCAAACAGGATTGTTTTGCTTTTAAATGTTTAATTTAGAGTTAAAAAATAATTACAGTGATTAGGATTGAGATTTCATTACGGAGGGGATTCAGAACATAGGTCAACATGCTGGGCCTTTTGTTCCTTCCCCAGGAGGAAGGATGAAGCGAAGGAGAGGGCGGCCAACCCAAGGAGTCACGACAGTACAGAGGACATGTTTACGTCAGAAGTTCTAATCCCATTAGTCATGGACCCGTAGAACCAAGGACCCGGACCTCCTTCTACCCGTGAGCCGAAGCTCCGGGGCTCTTTCCATAGGGCAATATCTGGAATCTAAAAAGCCCCCCCCCATCGACTCGAAAATCAAGACTGGTGGAAGTGGATACGCCACTTACGTGCGTCAACCCTGCGGGAAAGACTACCGAAAACCTCGGTGGGGCCACCTGGTGGTCTAGCACACCTTCTACTAGCTCTGCAGGCTAGTACCCGGGACTTGTGGGGCAACCCTCTACCCCCTCCGGGCAGCCGTAGCCTGGCCGGAGGTACCCAATTCCCCGTGAGTGTCGGGAACACACTGCCCCCTCGAGTCCAACCCAATCCGAACAGCTCCCCAATGGGAGGGGCTCGGCAGTTTGGCCCGAGGTTCCTCTAGTAACGCCAGAGGTACCACGAGTGCTAAGGGTCCGCAGCGCCCGCACCACGGCAGCTGAAAGGGACGGATCCCCTCCCCTACGGGGAGTATAGAGGACAGGGTCCCTACAGTCTACTTGGATAGAGACTTTCCCTGACAGGCCAGGACAACAAACCCGCTCCCCCGCAGCGGAACGGCAGCGAGCCCAGCAGCCGAGTCCTAATGGTGCCAGGCAGCTGATCCGAGCCCCAAAGGTCCCTACCCGGCGGTCCCCAAATGGTCCCAGCAGAGGAACTGAGGCCGGCAACCGACCTACTGGAGGAGGAAGTATTTTTCCTTAGAGCATATCATCCTGCCATGCACCGCCGAGACACCCGGCCACACTTCTACCCTGAAAGAGACCACCAGATGAGAGATGATATGAAATGATAATGGAGATGAAATGGAGAGACAGGAAATTCTGGGGATGTAATTAATCTGCACAGCATTCACCTAGCGACCCCTGAAAACCCCCGGAAAACCCCATGGGTCAGGTAGGTTGGCCATGGGAATCAAACCCGGGCCTCCCGAATGCGGGACACAGATTAAACCGGTATTACAGTGATATTTTACGTTTTGTCTCATTAAATATGTGCACCTACTTAATATTATTGACTTTACACAGTTCTCCCAACATTCTATTCAATTTGAAGCTAAAAGTAAAAATGGCGGTATCAAATATCGAAGTATCGGGTATCGTGGAAAATATCGGGTGTCGGTACCAGAATCTAGTATCGAGAAAATTTGGTATGATGCACCCCTACTACAACGTAAGTGGATATGCGCTGGCCATTATATGTAGGATAGATTTGGCGACTTTCAAATATATCATTTATATTAGTGAAAAGGTGAATGAACATCAAATATTTAAGAAAAAGTTAATAACAGGCTTGTTTCGTTTAATACTAGTAGCATATATTAATAGCATCTATATGTTTCTATGTTCTTAAGGTTTTACATTTCTGTTATTAAATGGAAGTATAAATTTACATTAAAGTTAATTTTTGTTAGTGCACCCGCAAAATTTTTGAATAAAACGTAAGTCTGAATCATAACTCTAGTTAAGTCGAATAAGTGTATACTGTACTATGTGTTCAGAACTAAGGCTAGCACAGTGTGGTCCTAAAGCCTCGATCCATTGCCATTAAAGTGACATTTTCTTCACTATTTTCAGCTGTATTAGAGCAATAGTGCAGCTCTGTGAGGACATATTGCAGTTCAAGTTGCCCCCCAGCGTTGCACTAAAAACCTGAAACACAACCTAAGAAAATGCCAATTTAATGGAAATTGATCCACACTTTTGGACCATTTGTATAATGTTTCTTCAGCTTTTGCTTTCACCGAAACAGTTCTTTTAACTAGCGCGGCACTTTCGGGTAACTCCGCCGACCAAGATCTTGATCTGAAACAGGTGAACGGTTTCTTTTTAATTAGTGACAGAGACGACTACTACTTAAGAGTACACGAGTATTTAACACTGTTACTTTTGATGCCTTATGGATTTATTAGTCTTCGCCTTTTAAATGCTACAAAACGAAGCGTAGGTCTGCAGGGAAGGCTAGCTCATTCAATAGAGCAGGTGCAAGGGTCCAGAGTTAAATTCCCGGCTGAAGTGTGGCCTTATCTCTCGAACCAAGATTAATTCCTGTCCTCACCAGAGGCTGGAACTATAGATGACCTGATGCAAAAAAGTGATCTAAATTATAACATCCAAAGAAAAAATTGTATATGTCCTAAGACAATTGCAATATGGTAATGTTCTAGAAGTAAAAGACAATCAATTTGAAATTGGAATTAAATGTGAGCTGTAAATACTATAATAAAAAAATAAAAATAGCCTTATACGGGGTGTAACAATTGGTATGTACAAAATTTTATTAATCGTTCCTTGCGGATAGAGGATAATAATCTGTTACTCGTATTGAACGTAGGTCCAGAAATTGTTTATTTCCTGTTTAGAACACTTTATCTGCAGTTGGACCCCATACGAAAAAACTAAATGACATAATAGTGAGAAAACAAGAAATTACAGCACATGTTCCAAACATTAGCTTCATTAGCCCCAATGCATCCGTTAACCCGCCGTGGCATGGACTCCCTAATGCACTGAGTTAGGCCTACAGAATTTCATGTTTTCTAGCATCCTTCCTCATTACGAGCTAACGTAGTCTCTACATCTGCAACTGGAGTTGCATAAAAAAGGGATTTCAAATGTTCCCACAAATAAAATGTATAGTGAGTTGAAGCCAGGTGAGCGTGGAGGCCACAGAATTGGTCCACTTCTTCCTATCCATCTAACAGGAAACCTGGTATTCAGAAGTCGATGGACAGTAAGCCTGAAATGAGGAGTAAATCCATCGTGCATGAACTCAGCGTGATGCCAAACAAGTGGATTACGTACTGCACTATAGTAAAATGACAACAATGTGAAATACATCACCTCCGCTCAGTTTAACCAGATGTAAAAGCGAATGTTTACTACTGTACAACTAAACTACTGTTCTTTCGTGGGATTAATGCGACAGGACAGCTATGTATTACACATCCAACTGAGCAGTTAGAGTTGAAGAAAAGGAGCTCATGGAAATAAACAATATCTGAACCTAATGTCCATATGCCATTTTTATATCCTCAATATGCAAGAACTGTTTTTCCAAAGCTTTGACATTCCTTTTTGCTACATCCTATATGTCATAGTTTACATCTTCAATGTTTAAATCTACCGTGCTGCTTTTCTAAATTCAACGAATCATGGCAACAGGTTCGACATCTCATCTTTAAAAATTATATGAACATTTAATGGTATACAAATACACACGTCCACAAAATCTATCTGATCCGCTTTCAGTTAAGGTCAGTTAATTAAATGAAGTCTATTCAAGTTTTCCCTAATCTTCAGAAGGTGAATGTCGAGTACCCTAAGCTCTGTGGCAACGATCATATTAAACGAAACTACACTCGATACATCTAGTTTGGTCACAGTGCTTAGACCATATATTATGTTCCCTTTCCTGGAATCCTGAGTCCATTTGATGATAACTTACAGCATTTCGCTTGCTCACTGTCCTGTATACGGATTAAGGACAATAAAGCTCAATGTCCTCCCCAAAAGAAAAATTTTCTCGGGCATATTGTGAATTTCTTTTTATCTTTCTAATGATCGTTGTCTTTGCTTTTGCTTTTATAAGAGGCTGCAATAGTTTCAATTTGCTTATAATTAGACCTTTATACAACAGGAGTATTTCTCAATTTTAGACTTCCCTAAGTCTGAAATTGTATAAATATTCTTACCGCTTATTAACAGCCGCTAATGATTAGTTTACTAAAAACATAATAATATGACTTATAAAACTCTTCTTATATAACAAGAAATAATTTACAGAATTCCTATTGGCTTGTTAATTTTACATTATTTACGTTAGTAGTATTATTTCGTCCATTGTGTATCATTTCTAGGAACCTACATTTAATGCAAAAATTCACACTATGTGCTGTTGAACAGACTTTTTTTTTATTGTTTTCATATATGATTGTCAGAAATGTGTATTTTTAATGTGTTATATTTCCAAGGCATGGGCGCCCGGGTAGCGCAGTGGCTTCGTTCGCGGTTCCCGTGCTAAGGGTCGCAAGTTCGATTTCCGGCTCAGGGGTTGGCGATATTAAGTCGGCCCTATCCACGCCTTCACCTCTATCTAGCACATGTGAAGTGTCCCCTACGCCCAACGCGGTTCGGAGTCCACGGTATAAACTCTAGGTCCTCTCGCTTCACCGTCATCTTCATTATCACCCTATCATTTGAGGTAATGGACACCGCCCTCTGGGTGCCTCCACCTGAGAAATGGGTCCGGTCATCACGTGGTGGGGCGAGGTTACCCCAAAGGCCAAAGTTGCCATGTGGCCAGTGTTGGTAACCAACCATATTTCTAAGGCAGCACGCGCTTGACTTTATTTGTATTTATTGTATTTTATTTACACCAGTAATCTCCTTATTTGTTTCAATGTGCAAATATATACATATACATGAACCTATTATAACCGACCAAAACGTTTAACGATTTTACTTGCAGCTAATCTAAATTGCTGGACATCTCTTGTCAAGACAGCACTCAATAGCTGAGTTAGCTAAGATGACACCAGTGGAAAATGAAGCCTCCACAACTATTGCAGCAACTCAACTGACAACTTAAATCCTAAAACGTAGGTATTGTGATTTGAGTGTACTGTTTCTAATTTTGTGCTGAATTAGTCTCGTTATTGTTACAGACTGATTCTAACTAGCTCTTTTAATTGATTCCACTGTTCAGTTTGTCCTTCAAATGTCTATAAATTCGTAGCCGATTCCTCTTTCTTCTTTCATTTTATAGAACTTTCCATATACTTTTCTTCCTTTCTGCTAACATTTAGCAATTAGTACAGTCCATCATATATGGTAAGTTTGTTCCCTTGAGTGAGAGAGCAGATGTACATAGTTGGGGAGGGGTTTGCAGTGGCGAAAGATATGATCAGTACACTAGAAAATAATAACATTGGATAGGCTACCTTGGTACTGCTTAATAAATTTAAAAAGTACCTAGTGAGGAGAAGAAGACAAGGTAGACCATAACGTAATTTTCTAAATAGAGATCCGTTAAAAATACGGCAGAGCTGAAAATAAATGATTATCCTATTACCCGGGACACAGCATCACACTGCTAGGTGACGTATTATACCTGTGTATGAATGAAAGCATATTAGATTACACAGTTCATTCATTTTACCTTCACTTCATAAATTAATTGTCTACAACGGTACGAAGTTTTGTCAGACGATTTTAATGGCAGGAACTAGCACTTTCTTGAGATTAACTTGCACACCATGTGAAGATAAAGTCTGTTTACTCACGAGTACATGTGAATCTCGTCTCATTTCGTTTCTTCCATTATACATGAAGTCTTATTCAAGCCTAACAACGAGGGACCACCCTCCCTTAATGACTTACATTAATTCCTCTGGCGTTGAGCAAACGCAAGTGTTGCTTTCAGAGGAGAAGATAGTTTCGTACTTCCCGGAGAAGGTGACAGTAATCATTCTTTGTGCACAACGCTTTTGTTTGTGTATGCTGAGACGCAGGATTTTGCTGTTCATTCTTCTTATTTTTGTTCATCAGTCTTCGACTCCTCCATTTCCACACCTAGCAGTTTGGTCAGATATTACTACCTACACATAGACTTTAAGTATTTAGTTGTAGATAGAAATCTCTAGAACTTCTTTAACTTCGCAGCATATACTGTCTTAATACATTTATGTTATATGCACTGCACTTCTTAAGATAACCTCTCCAGATAACCATCTGTGAGATTTGAACAACAATTTTAATTGAAAAATTTAAGAAGATAAATATCTTTCTTAATAAGATACATTAATTCTAAGCTTGGAGTGGATTGTGGTAGCTGATAGTGGGCTAGGGAAGCTGATGTCAGTGTTTATCAGATGGTAATGTAAATACGTAACAATATCTCTTACGGTAGTCTTTGTTTCAGGGTTCACTATCTCAACCTGATACATTGACCCGGAATAGTTCAAGTGTTACTTCACTGGAGTTCCACAAATCTGTTATATAATATAGGGTCATTAAAATATATGGTAATCCATTAGCGGGTTCTGTTCATTGTGCAAGGAACCAACAATCATATATAGTGACCGCGATTAAAGGATCCCCAGGCGGCTGGCTTTGTACGGAAAAACTGCTCTTACCCCTAACCACAATGTCATAAACATCTTAGGATACACTTACCGGGTTGAAGAATGTTAGGCACGTATCTTCAGCTGAGAATACCCAGGGCTGCCGTCGTTTAAAATAAAGTTTAGAAGAAAGAAATCCAAGCTGAATTCACTGTACGAAATAGTCGCTGATATTTTCAAATACATTTTAAATAATTAATGTATCCTGTAGTAATACATAATGTTACAACGCTGAAAAGAGATACATTACCTATGCTGTTATGGTACCTATCAGTGCTTATATTAGCTACAAGAACTAAATGTAACATAATATTCAAGGAAAGCTTATTAAGACAATTCGATAACTTCTTGTAGGACCATCATTACAATTTAAAAAGGATAAATTGCATCAGCGTGCATGAATTTGCGAGGGATATTGTCTTGCAAATTAAAGAAGCGCTTGAGATATTCTGGTAGTTAATAACAATATATAAGCAAAGATTGCACGTTAGAGCTTTGTTTATTGCAATCGTGAGCCGATTTATCCTAAAACATTTTTCTATATGCCATGGTAGCTACAGGTGGTGAATAAAATTTCAGTTTATTTAATAAAGCAGTAAATACCTCAAAAGTTATAAGACGAACTAAGGAATCAAAGAAAAACTGGTAAGAAAAATGTAATACTCTTTTTAAATGCTGGAAGCTTTTTACAAGGATATCTGCTACTTTTACAAGTTTGAATAAAGCTAAGCAGTGCAATTTTTTGAGGATCTTTCTATTAAACGCAATTTAAATAAATAATCATGTACATTCCACATAATAATTAAATGTGTTATAAACGCTTTAGAACTCGAGAAAGGTTAGAAATACTGTTAGGTATATATTACAAATATGAATGGAAATCCATGTTAGTATATCCATGTTAGGTTCGATTCCCACGGTCTCCACATTCTAATTAAACTACGCAAATGCTAAACGCTGATAACTATTAAACACTAATAAATGTATAAAACTACACTAACTACACTAAGTAAAACACTATAAAATTTCTACAAAAATAAGATTAATTAACACACATAAAAGCACGTTTGCATAGTCTGAGCTAATATAAGGTACCAACGCTCTGAGGACACAAGCAAAACATCACAACAGTGCTTTAACCTGGTGAATGTAGTAAGAAGGACCACCACATATGTTTGAGGGTTGAAGAACCTTACAATTGCTTCCATGTGCTTGCATCTGCTTTCGCTTTGATGCTGTATGGGATGCATTGGACGCGGCTATCCTATCTCTCACTGTTTCACTAAACAATATGAGTCCTATTATTTCTTTAGCACTTACACCAAATTTTAAATAACAATCTACTCAAATACCATCTACTAGCAAGAGAAGTCAACTGTGTTTGCTGCATTTCCCTTTGTAAACATTTGATGAAAAATAAGTTAAAAGTGGGAACAAATAGTAGTAGCTTTTTCCAACAATACCTACGGTACAACAGCCAACAGCTTTGATCTTCTCTTCAGTAACTGTTGTGTGAACTAGCAACCTGAAAAGAAAATGGTGATGAAGGAATTTTTGGGCATTGTATTGAATTCAGACTCTGAATATTTCTGTTGTATGGTGAATATGTTCAAGACAAGATTTGGTAGAAATGTTCAAATAGTGTGCGAAAATTTTGACTCTAAAGGACTGCAGTTTTTGGTAAAAGAACATAAGAACATAACTAGACAGCTTACGTGTATCGAAATAGTTTGTAATAGCCTGTTGTGCTTATCAGAAATGCAAACATGTTTTGCACTCTCAAATAAATATGTATTTTTATTGTTTTTATTTGTTGATGTAGTTTTTGAAACTCGCTTTATAATATATTTCCAATATATGTAATATATGTTTCAAATGGATATTGGTGTAGCAAACGAGGGAAGACATAGATGCTCTGAAATACTTCGAAAGACACAAGTTTTAAATGACAATATACATTTTTAGGTTGTCAATTTGGAAGTTTCTTCTATTGTCAGACAGAAAGTTCTTATATCCGGAGACACTACGTTCCACATTACATGAGTTTATAGGAGCATACTTAAAGTAAGTTTTAATTCATTTGAGGAAATTGCTGCCTAAGAATCTTCAAAATTTGCTTCGAGCTAACAAAGAATGTTACTGATATTGGAAAGGGTGGTATAACTTGTATTAAACTGAAGCTTTGCAGTAATTTTCTTTTTCTTTTTTTTTTTTTTTTTTTTTTTTTTTTTTTTTTTTTTGCTTTATTTTCCTTTCAGTTTCTTTCACAATTTTTAATGCATCACTAAGTGAAATTCCTACAGCTTCTCGGTGGGAATCGGACCTGATTTTCAATCAGATACTGTTAGATTTTGTATATGCCAAATTTTCTATCAAGGACGGTGAAAAAAAATACATCTTACAAAATATTTAATCATGGCGCATCAAGAGAATCAAAATGTTGAACTACATTTTCTAGAGTCATAATTGGTTTATTCTAATTGGTTGCTAACTGCACTATAATAATTCCAAATATACGACAAAAATATGGCTGTATCATGGAAAAAAGCATAATATGACCAAAATCTGAACAAGTGAGAATATGACTTTTAAACCCAATAAATGACATTTCATAGGAATCCACCCCTAAGTCACAACTATTAGCTCAATGACATTTGACTCATACTAGAAACCCCTGCACTTACAATCGACATTACCGGCGCGCCATGCACAACTTGAAATACAATAGCGTGTATTATTCAGAGAAAATATATTGTTATACTCTACCAAAGAGAAACTGCAGAGCGAAAGAACTGAGCTTCATCATGAAATCAATGTGCTTAGATCGATCGATAGAACCAAAATAACCACTTGCAAGAATGGTTTACATAGCGAACGTGCCCAAAGACTACACAGAATATGCATTTGTCTTACAAGTTTAATTCTTCCCTGTCAGTTTTTGATGTGGTACAAGTAGTATGAAAAAGGGGGAGGGGAGGCCGCTGTATCTTGGGGAACACAGCACCTCGTATGGAGTGAGATAGCTTCCAACATGTCGCGAAATCATCATTTTTCTTTGTCCGAAGAACAAGCAAGTCCACTTAGTCAGGGTGAGAGGGAGGAAGGGGCAAACAAACCAGCCGGCGAGTGGGGAATGTTGCTATGGTAACCAATCCAAGGAAATGGTGTAAGGTTTGCAAGAAAAAAAGCAAGGCATTTTGATTTCTCTGATTTATACATGTACCTGGATGTACAGTGGGGCCCTGTTTAAGCTGGGGGAATGTACTGATTGCTGGGGTGATATCCCCAGGAGACAGAGTGGGTGTAAACTAGATTATCTGCATTACATGGCCCTACCAGTTACCTAACACAAATAGCTAAAAGCTCTGCCATTTTGGCAAACTACGCATCAAGAAGGTCACTTTGAAACAAATTTCTGCCTGAATAGGTTTATATTATCACAATAATACTATGAAAAGAGAAAATATAAATTAACATAAGAAATAATATTAGCATTCACAGTCAGCTCACCATTTTATCAAATTAAAAAAGAAATTAATACAAGACATAATAATAACGACATACTATTTAAAATAATGACATACCAATTAAAAATAATTTAATTTAGGAACCTCTCATTAAAAGCGTGGTTAGCTCTTATGTAGTTTGTTTAACTTTAGTAAATATCTTAGTACACGAGAGAGCAAAATATTCACACATCACATATATGTGTTTATTTGACCATAAACCATTCAATAGATTTTGAGAATTCTTTCAAAGTTGAAAGTTTTAAAATTCTGTATTAAATGTGGGATTTAGGAGAGATTTTCATATTTATAATATTCAATTTAAATTTCTTTCCCCTGAATATTTGCAGTTTTTTGAGAACATGGCAGTTATTTGCCATTTGTAATAATATGGCATTCTGTCTAAATATCGATCGGGATGGCTAAGGAGGTTTCGTCTGTGGCCCCCATTCGGGAGGCCTGGGTTGGATTCCCGTGGCCTACCTGATCTATGGGCTTCTTTGAGGGTGTCCCGGGTCGAGAGGCGAATACTGGGTAGGTTTATTACATCCCCGAATTTCCTGTCTCACCATGTCCCTTTCAGGGTAGAAGTCTCCGCAGGTGTCTCGGCGTTGCACGACAGGATTGTATCCTCCTGGTAAACCCTTCCCCCTCCGGTCTCCGGGTCTGCCTTTTGGGCCGTTTCACGTCCACGGTGGGTGGGATGCCGGGGAGTCTCCGAATAATCAATTGTAGGGACCCTACCCTCTGCAATATCGTGGCTCCTTGGGAGGGCCGTCCACTATCTTCTATTGCCGCATCCTTCCTCCCGGAGCAGCCCCACTTGGGGGCATAGGTACATAAAATACACCAAGTTTGTAGCTCCGTGCCGAATCCGCTCATTCGCATAGTCCAGTCCAGGTCTGTCTAAAGAGTTAAACTCGCTTATCATTCACAGCTGAGAGTAGAATATCGTGTTCTTTCATTAAATTTCGGTTTGATATCATTAAATAAAATTAAATATTAATTGATATTTTTAGTCTTTTTAATACGATTAGTAAACTGGGAAAGTGCTCTATTCCATCGAAAAGTCCAATGTCAGGATTTCTATGGAAATGTATGTTATGTGTCTCTGAACTCAACGCCGTTTTTAGAAAATTCTCCATGTGTGTATCACTTGTGTATAACTCAAAAACAAAAAATCAGTTAGATAAATACAGAACTTCATGTGCTTCACTCCGACCGAGGGAGCTGGTACCTCGAATTCGGAGGTGCACATTCGACCCCCGTGGGCTGTCTCTTAGTATCGTGGTTTCCCCTTGTCACTTTCGCCATTGTTGGACTGTTTACTCTAATGACGAGACTTCTTTTTGCGTCTCATCGTTCCTGTGTGCTATTGGTATGTGGCCGTACCGGACAGATCGTATGTGCAGTACAAAGAATGTTCCACGTGGTCACCAGAGGGCTGCCAGGTCAACGAGTCATTTGTACATTCTCTATTGGCACCAGCAATGAGACGGGTCATCTTAGCTGAAAATGAGGGTAACTTCGGCACGTCTCTATGTCCTGACTCCGTTTCATTTGTACATTCCTCATTGGCACCAGCAATGAGACGGGTAATCTTAGCTAAAAATGAGGGTAACTTCGGAACGTCCTGATTCCCTATGGCCTATAGCCTCCTGTGCTTCTCTAATTTACCCTTTCCCCACTGGGAATGTTAGCCATGATAGAGCTTTATAGATCACATGGACGGAATACCCTCCTTCATTGTCTACCCTTTATCCCATTACCCTGGTGTCACCTGTTCGGAATTCCTCTGCAATCGACTTCTTGTAAATCAAGATAAACTGCTTAAAGATAGATTGTTCTATGGATCTTTCCACATATCTATAAAGGAAGTACGGTAATAAATAAGTTTATGGGAATGTCAAATCTTTTAAGAACTGGTCGCTAGGTGATCGATTTCAAATTCTGATCTTTTTGCATTACCACGAGGTATAACAAATAGCGGCTTTCCACTTGGAAAAGTACAAATATTTGAAAATTTAAACCAACAGCAAACAAAATATACGTTATACTTTGCTTAACCACAAATTTTTAGCCTCACACACACACACACACACACACACACACACACACACACACACACACACACACACACACACACACACACACACACACACACACACAACGTGTATATATATATATATATTTGGACATAAATAGTGTGCTTTAACGAAATCTAATTTATTTATACTAGAGATGGGTTATCGATACTAACGACACTTTTATGGTATCCATCGAACAATAATTCAGAAAATTCGCTCGGTGGTTTTTCGATATTTCATTGGTCATTCCGCAACTTTTATTTTAAAATCACAAAATATTATTGCTGCAAGTAGAACATTCCAAAGTCTGATAAATTGCCACGAATATGGTACCTGCACAGTAACATTACTTGTATAACAAAATAATCGTGTGTCAGATTCACTGTCAGTTAACAGTTCCCAAGAACTAATCATATTATATCTGAACGAGGATTTATCACCTGAGAGAAACTATTTACCAGGACAGAACTCATATGTGATGAAAAGAAGTAGAATAGACCCCAAAAGAGTGAAAATGAACTTTTGAACAAAAGCTTATAAAGGTGCATAGTTTAAAATACATATTTTGCTTTTAAATGTCTAATGTACAGTTTAAAAATCAGTACACTTATGGTTTTAAATTTTCTCTCATTAAACATGTGCATTTTATTAGTTTCATTGGCATTACACAGTTGTCCCAACATCCTTTTTGTATTGAAAGCAGAGGTAGAAATGACGGTATGGAGTTTTGAGGTATTGGGTATCGTGGAACATATCGAGTATCAGTATCGAGAATCGAGCAAAATTAGTATCCATCCACCCCTAATTTCTATATCACTCACAGTTCACCAACCATAAAAAAAAAATTTAGAATGAAGGGGAACTTACGGCTATTAAATTTGTGTATTTTATACATATTTGTCATACAAGTGTCTCAGCATATGGTAACCACCAAACAGCTTTGTATCATTTTTGAAACGTAATACTGAACTCAATGTTTGACCTAAACGATATTTTGTACTTCAGTTGCGTTATTCACAGACGTACACTCCACACTTTTCAAACAATAATTTTTATTCAATGGGCTTCAAAACCTTCAACTCCGGTGATACTTCGATATTGAATTTTTGGGTATCTTAATACAATACGAAAACCTATCTCTATTAGGAAGTACGAATTTTATATTTTATCCATAGCATCAATATACATGAAAATGAATATATTTGTGTCTTAGTTTTCAAGAAAGTAACAGCCGTAGTCATCCTTTTCTAATGCTCACCCCAATCTTACAGTTAATTCTTCCTTTTAAAGTGGATTAAGATAGCTTTGGGCTTAAAGTAGTACTTATATCTTCAAATTCAAATTACAAACCCATGTTAGCGAGAAAGCATATTTTAAGCCAAGCCAAGGTCATATTCAGGAGGAGATAATTGGTTCGATTACAGATGACACCCCAATTGTCCTTATTTTTTTAGTGGTTTACCTGTTAACAGGTGAATACTAGCGTGATTTCTTACCTATCAGAATTTCCTTTTCATTATTTCTCTTTTATTTCGATTACTTCTCATTTTTAGTTGTGCTTTTAGATTTCTTGTTGTATGATGGTGCCGAATGGATGACGAAACAGCAGGGACTAGAGAACTGCTTGGTCGACAGGTCCCTCATCCTTTTAGAGTCTTCGAATCTGAACTGGTTGAGATTTCTGCGTATTTAGAAGTCTGCCACTCTGGGGCCTAGATCCTATTGTGTTTCCTTTACTTCATCCCTTCCTCCAGCAACCTAACTGTACAAGGTATTCCCTTACATATTCATAATCCTAGACCAAAGAACTGGTAGTATACATCCGATACGTTATAGTGTCTTGAGCAAACAACAAATCAGTTTCAATGATAGAGCTAAACTTGCTAACCATGGATGTACCCAATGAATAAAACACTAGCCTATTGGGAATCAGTTAGCGGGTAGACCTGGGTTCAATAAAATCAGTGTTAAACAGAGCAGTTTCCTAGTTAGGCAATTGAAATTGCATACAAATAACCGACTCATGCAGCAGGCACTTTTATAGCATGTTGTCAACAAGGATCAGTTCTTTAAGGTCTCCGCCTATCATGTTATTAGTCCTTCCATATTATTTTCGGGCGTTTGCTTCTTACGTCTCTTTAATTAATCTCACTAATAATTCAATTATATCTTATGCACACCGTTCTATTATTTCAAACGATAGATTAACAACTAGTATGATAAATTACTTTGTCAATGCTCAACTTCATAATGATGCAGTGAACATAAATAAATATATTAACTAAGGGTAACGAACTTCAGCATTCACTGTAATTAATATGGAGTGTATCCTAAATTTTCTAGCATTGGGAAAGTGAAACAAAGTACTTACTATAACTTAACTTGACGTTAAGAAATTACTCAAACAGCCTTTAAACGTGAGTCCATCACAAAAGTAATCGTTTGAATCGTGTAGTTATTTAATGTTTACCTGAGTGCAATTAAGGAAGTAAATAAAGAATGTACATCTTATGTACAGGACTAATAAATATTTTTGTACATATTTAGGAACAGTGTTTCGCATATTATGACTTAGCAGTTTAAGGAAAAGATTTAAGCACAGTTCGAATTTTGAAACGAGTATAGGACAGTTAATGCACAAGCGTAACTCATGCAATAAGTTAATGCATTTAGTTATTTCACGGTATATTATTACAATTACTATTAACTTTGTAGTTGTGTATATAAAATATTTCCCTTTAATTGTTCCATTCTTTTAGCTCCTTCTGAGTCATATCGAGGACTTCGATTTGAAATACAGGTGATATACTATTCCTCTATGAACACTAGGATTTATTGATATTGGTATTATCATTTATTGTATAGTTAAAAGACACGCATTCATATTTATCTTGATAGATGCATTAAGTGCTAAATCTATAATTATTTACAAAGGTTGGCCCATAACATTTAACTTTTACGTAGGCGAAGTGGTAAGAAAATGGAAATTTAAAACTGAGAGTTTATTAAACATGGTAATGTTAATTTGTTGATAATGTTATTTGTAAACAATGAGGTTATAATTGCGAAAAGAGTACTTAAACTAGAAAATTCTCCAGGAAAAACATTTGAAATATCCCCGTTTAAACTATGTTGTCAGCAATAGAAGAATAGAAAAATAGAAGTACTACGTTTCGGTTTCTGTGGAAGTAATAAAAAATACATTGATGGGGAAAAAGTGGACAAACTAAAATAAAGTAATTCAAAACAGTAACGCTCTCTACATGTCTACCTGTAAGCTGAAATTTGAATCCTCAAATTTGCAGATGAAAGAAGAGTAAAAACAGCAGATATAACAATTTTAAGGAACATAAAGAACAGAATATAAAAGGAGTATGAAATGAAGATATAGAAAGTGTTTAAAAGTGGGAAACATAAGTGAGAGAATTAACAAAATAAAAATGAAGGGTAGATGTATCTGAATGGGATGAATCGTAGTATAAAAATTCCAAACCCGGGATGGGTCAGGCGATAAGAATAGGTCGTGGGTAAAATTTCCATGGTCACATTCTTGACCCATAGGCTTTATCGAGGGTTCAACCGAATCGCCAAGGAATGCTGGGAGTAGTAAGTACATGCCCCAAATCTCCTGTCCCTCCATTTTACCTCACTTTTTATTTCATTCGACATTTCATAATGGTTCCCAGTGTCAGGGAGTTGTGTCAAAATGCAAGGCCAGGAAAGTCAGTAAGTAGTACGAGGCAGAACCGGAGAGTTCAATCTATAATTGTTAGGGACCCCGTCCCAAGAAGCCACGATAATGCAGAGGGCAGGGTCCCTACATTTTACTTAGATGAAAACTTCTACCCTTAGGCCAGGCCAACAGTTATTGCACACTGCTGTGTTTCGAAAACAGTTCCACCACGAGATCTGGGTCCGGAGACCGGCAACCGTCCTACCGGAAGAGGAATTAGTTTTTCTCAGAGCATATCATCCCGCCATGCACCGCCGATACTTCTACCCTGAAAGAGGCCCAGATGAGGGATGATATATAATTATAATGGAGCTGAAATGGGGGGACAGAATAATAAAAGGATGTAATTAATCTACCCAGCAATCGAGTTCATCTGCGACCCATATTTGGAAGGCCTGGGTTCAATTTCCGTGGCCGTCATACTTGACCCATTAGATTTTTCGGGGATTTTTCCTGGGACGCTATGCGAATGTCGGGTAGATTAATTACATCCCCCGAATATCCTGTCCTATAATTTCACCACCATCACCATTTCATGTCATCTCTCTTCTAGTGGTTTCTTTCAGGGTAGAAGTGTCGGCGGTAGTCTCGGCAGTGCATGGTGGGGTGGTATGCTCTGAGGAAAACGCATTCCCCTCCGGCTTGACGGACTTCGGTCTCTGAGCCAGATTAGTGAGCCGATTCAGCAGCGCGGCAGGTGGAATGCAGGGTGTGCAAACCTGCCCCGAGTATCCTCCGAACCGGCCTCGTGACTGTTTCGAGGCCATTGCAGTGAGCTGACGATTGTCCTAAACCCACCGCCCGGAATTTTCTCTCTGTTAGAGTGTAGGGATCTCGCCCTCTGTACTGTAGTGACTCTTTGGGATCGACCGCCCTCTTTCTCCTCTCACCTGATTCTCCCTCCCGCGGATGGCCCACTTGGGGCATAGGTACAATAGATCTCGTCTGGTCGACGAGATAATCTTCTACTACCACTACCACTACTACCACTACTCCTACTACTAACCTACCCAACATTCACCTGGCGACCCGGGAGAACCCCGTATAGGATCAGGTAGTTCAGCCACGTGAGTCGATCCTGACCCTCCTAAATGCGCGCTACAGAAGAAACCGCCTGAGCCATCCTTTGTACGGTAAATGTGATATCGACAACCACAAGTCGTTACTTTTGCATCAACTAGCCCAGCAATTGGAATTCCAGAGTTGACTACTCCCCAAACTAGTCTCCCAGCGGGAGAAAATCCCCATGCAGCTTCCAGGAATCGCACCCAGACCTTCCACTTGGTGATAAGCTACGCCAACATCCTGCTAATGACAGCAAATGAATGTTCAATTCGCAGACTAAAGCTTAATGAAGAGAGTGAAATTGAAATCCTTGAACATCGTGTTGTTGTGTCATCATACCTTATTTTGCAGACAAAATAAGATATGATCAAACTGATAGAAAAATAAAGCAATGTAACGTGGGAGGAAATAAAATATTGTCAAGAGATAGGGAAACACCAGGTGGAGAATGGCTTCAGAAGTCTTGTCAAGGCAAACAAGTATATCTTTATGTCGTCCATATAAAACACAACAGAGGACAGCAGAGAATCAGCAATTTGAGGAATTTCTAATTGTTGAATATGAGGAAAAAAAATAGATTTAGCTTGAGCAATGTGTCACACTATTATTATTATTATTATTATTATTATTATTATTATTATTATTATTATTATTATTATTATTATTATCATTATCATTATTATTATTATTATTATTATTATTATTATTATTATTATTATTATTATTATTATTATTATTATTATTATTATTATTATTATTATTATTATTATTATTATTATTATTATTATTATTATTATTATTATTATTATTATTATTATTATTATTATTATTATTATTATTATTATTATTATTATTATTATTATTATTATTATTACTACTACTACTTCAAAGACATTATTAAATAGGAGATATTCTAGAAGATAATGTATCCGCAATAACGTAGGATGTTTGGCTTTTTCTTCTGTCTAGATTTATAGTGCAGATATTAGTAACCTTAGTTTTAGGATCATTTTCGAATTTCAAAAGTTGTCTTCAAAAGTTTTGAATGTTGTACGTTATTTGGATCCTTTAAATGCAGTAATAGTATGAAACCTACTGGTACCAAGCTGAGGACTCCGCGGTAATGTGAAGCTTGCATTCGGGAGGTACCGGATTCGATTACCAGCAACTACCTACTGTGACTGTTTAGCTTTTCGTAACTTTACTTGGTCGGTAGGTGAATACTAATGTAGTTCTCCTTCCGCCACCACTTTCCTGTCCATTATTTCCTGTGCCTATAATTTTCTTCATTACCACACGTTTCAGATTTGGAGGGCTTAAAGTACTAGGCATGTTCCGGCTGAGTGGTGGTCGTGAGCATGCAAAACTTTTCTCCCAACATTCTCCGGATGCTGACGATGTGAGCATCTTTCCAGTTGTTAGCTTGTGGGCAGACTTAAGAGTCTTGTGATGGTGCAATCCGGAATCGTTAGGGACCCTGTTGATGCTAATGCACGTCATCTCCCAATTTGTCTGTCCCTTGCTCTTCTCTACCAGAAAATTGGCCAAAGTAGCTGCTAAACGGTTTCGGAGCCTCTCCCTGATACTCGTAAGTACTCTTTAACTTTGCACGTCATATAATATGTTGTTGCTGAATATCTTGCACAAATCAATGTGAAGTGCATCCCTCAGCCTCCCTATAGTCCGGATTTAGCACCATGTGACTTTTTTCTATTCCCTAACTTGAAGAAACGCCTTCGTGAGGGGCATTATCCATCATTAGAAGCAGTGGTGAAGGCTGCGGAGGCGATTTTGAAGGATCTCTCAAACAATGGTTTCCAGCATGTCTTTGAAGGCTGGCAGAAACGTTGGGACAAGTGCATCGGATTCAGGGGAGACTATTTTGAGAAGGATCATCAAAATTATGAGGATCAGTAAAGGTACGTTGTAATATACATATATATAATAAAAATTAAAAAAAAAATTGTGATTATTCTTTGTTGAATAGCCCTCGTAGATTTTAAAATATGTAAGTTAAAAATTTCTTAATAAAATGCAAAAGATAAAAATTATAGTTATATATAACACCTACTTATACCTACTTATACATTCATTTCATGCAAAATCCCAAAGCTTCCTCTTTTCCAATAATCCTCCACCCGCTGCAGCCACAAGTGCACGTATTGTAAAGTAAATCGTAGATACGGAGAGCGATACCTCGTGCACTGCGACTTTTATACAGATCTGTTCTGTTAAAACGCCCCAGTATGAAGAGATGAAGTGAGGAAATCGAAGATCACAGAGACGCGCAGAAGTCTAACAAGTGCTAAGTGTTCATCCTGGCGCTACCAGTCGCATAGATACCAACGTACAGTCATACACCATGAGGTCAGTGACTATTACAACGCCGTGCATCATCATGGACACTATTTACATTACACGCCATCTCTCCGGCATTGCTATACACTGAGTCTGAAAGCACACCTAAAAGATGACAGGAAACGGAATAAAGAGAAATGATGAACAGAAAATCGCAGAAAGAAAGCAAGCAAGTAAGTAAGCATGAAAGTAAGCCACGAAAAACGTAAACATTAAAGTGGCTGGCAGACAGCAATCGAAATTGGTACCTCGACCTTATATATTGTTTTCTCTACACATTCTTCAATAAGTTATTCTTTAGAAATATTCTTCCACTCTTGACATTGATCTTCGTAATCATTTGCGGAAATGATTTTATTACGTATATTATCTTTGCAGGTACAATGAGAATATGAGAACACTATATGCTTAGGCAATAGTTAAATCTTTTAAGAAATTAAATTTAATGTTTTACTAAATAATGACTTGGAACTCATTCTTTTTGCATGATCAGGAGAAAGGAAATAAGTAAACACTTTCTATTTGAGAAAAGTATAATGATTTTAAGATTTAAACCAATAAATAAAATATCTCAGGAATAGCTAACTCCAATAAAAATATATTTGACATAAATTTAAATCATTTTCTTTTAATTTACTTCCTCCAACGTTAAGACATATCGGACGAGGAATGAAATTGGTGAGATTATGCTCAAAAGAGTCCGGGGCCCATGGAGCTTAGAGCTACCGGACATTCGTCTTTAAGGATAAGGGAAAACCCCGGAAAAACTTAATCCATGTAACTCATCCTGGCCGAGATTCGAACTTGGGACCTCTTGAACGTGAGGCAGACACACTACCGAGGCGGGCAAATTAAAGTTACATTAAAACGTTTCCAAAGACGAAAATTTAAGGTACTAGACAGCCAAGTGGTGTTGTGACGATTCGGGGAACCTTGTGTGGACAATGATTCGTATATTTAATCCCCTCACGTCGCTTTGGACTTGGGTTTGAATATTTTGATTAAGTATTACGTAAGTTGATTATTGAATCATATTTTTAAATTAAATATACAGAGATAAGACTGATATTTGGTTGGTTCTCTTCAAATCAATAAATAGATGCTCAAAGATTTGCTATTTTGATGTAGATTTTAGATTAAGACTTAAAACGGTAAATAACGGTACTTGCAGATTCAACTGGTGTATCTGGCTATAATCTATTTAAGAAAATAAGCTTAAGATATTGCTTTAGGAAGATAATTGTATGAATTATCAAGATTTTGCTAAAATATGACTGAATATTAAATTCCATAGAAAAGATAAACAGTTTGCCTACTCTTAGCTACTACATAAATAACCAACCACTCAGTGATTTAATTATGAATACTAGTTCAATTAATTATTTTAAAATTTATTAGTGAAGGTAATAATGCTATAGGTGTAGATATTCATGATAATATATGCCATACTAAAAACTCAATAGCGCAAGTGTGAATGTAAATGAAATTATTTAACTAAACGTGATAAAAATTATTTCCCTAATGACAGCGTATCGACTACCTATTTAAGTTCATTTAGAATATTCTTGGAGCTTTCATTTACGAAATACTGTGGAGTTGAATTAATGGAGTGTGTAAGTCTATATCAAGTAGATTTAGAATAATCGAAGCCAGTAGTGTTTTACAGGAACATTATAATCTTCTTAGCTAATGAGCATCTTTATATAAAACTAAATTATAATAAAATGGGTTACAAAATTTATTTGCAACAAATTCAAGCCACCTATTATTATAGTAAACTATACCTTTGTTCCGTGGATATCTTTAAATCTTTTAGTTTATGTAATTTTTAGGTGCCCTCATGTAATTGTTACTGGTGGTATTTACCGGCTTATACACAAAAATTACACACTTAAAATACGCATACCTTTTCCTCTAGGTCATGCTAGGCAATTCTTCTCGCCTGTAATCTGATTTCGCGCAGAGTAAGACAAATTCGAATTCCTGTAGGTTAATTGGACTGTATATATAACTCATGCAGCCGCATGCGCGGGCCGAGGCAGTAAAGGAATTAAGACGTTGGGGCCAAGAGATGACAATCTGAAGGGTCTAGCGTCACAGTCACGTCTTGATGATGATAATAGCTCAACGCAGTAGGGTATTTTAATGAAATGGAAATTACTCGCGGTTTAGCCTCATACATACTTAAGTTATGACAGAACGATTCGCTGACCCAGCTCCCACGGCGAAACTTAGAAGAGCTTTTCTTTTCGCCGTCTCAATTGTCAGATAAATGTTCAGGAACTTTACAGAGGTGGAAATAGAATATGTAATTTATGGGTAGCATTACTCTTATTGTTTGGTTAATGTTTAGACAGATAAAACTGACAGAATCATCTCACGTTAGATATTGCTAATTGCCTGGGTCATACATACGTATCACATGTACTCATTTCTGGACGTTCGTCAGATGTAGAATCTTAAAGTTATCGACAAAAACAAATGTGAGGGCTCAGGCGGTTTCGTCTGAGGCCTGCATGCGGGAGGCACAGGTACGATTCCCGTGGCCGACATACCTGATCCATGTGTTTTTTCACGGGTTTTCCAGGGTCGCCAGGCAAATCCTGGGTAGGTTAATACAGCCCCAAATTTCATATCACCTCTCAGGGTATATAGTGGTCTCTTGCAAAGAGGAAGTATTGGCGAGTGTCTCGGTGGTGCATGGCAGGATGATATGCTCTGAGTAAGTGAACCACTTCCTCCCTCGGTAGGTCGACTGCCGGTCTCCGAATCGACTGATGGGACCGCTTCCGAATCACAGTCCTCCCGAATGACCGTTGCCCTTGTCTACCGGTGGAGGTTTCTTTATAAGTAAAATTTAGGGATCCTGCCCTCTGCATGTTCGTGGCAGCTTGGGACGTCCGCCCTCTCTCTCTTCTCGCCTCATTCTTCCTTCCAGGAATGCCCCACTTGGCATAGGTACATAGATCAGGACTGGCCGCTGTGCCGAATCCCCTCTATAGTAATCCCCGCCCCAATCAAAGAAAATGTATCTGCTACTTTAAACTATTATTACATTGTCTTCTACTTTTATGCACATCAAGTTAATGAAGATTGGTTTTCAATATAAACTTACAAGTTTTAATTGCAGGTATAGGAATAACAGAGAAGGCTAGAGCATTAGAAATTAATATAGTTACACAACAAACACTTACTATGCCCCATAGATCTATTGGGGCAACAATCTCATAAGGGGCTAAGTGAAGGGACCACAGGAGGTTACAGGTCACAGGCAGACAAAGCAGAAAAATGCGTGGAGCTCTCTAACCATTACAAGCCTTCGAACCGGTTGCTATAGTTGTCCAGAGATGTTGGTAAACAACCCGTCAATTATGTAGGTGCCTTGTATGCACTGAGAGTGATTTTTACTTAAAGCAAGAATTTTCCCCACCATCCGCCACAAAACCTAGAAGCACACCTGAAACTGTATGAAGGAGAAATAATGCAAAGTGTAATCTTCATATATAGATAAGAAGCCATCAGCATTGGCCTACTAACATATAAAAGGTAGGTCAGAGTCGGCGGTTTAGGGAAATCAAACCAGGAACATAGCTAATGCGAGCCTCGCACGTCGACGAGTTGGCTTTAACTTCGTACTTTCTGCATTAGCAAAGGAATATACACACAAAGAATACCCACTTTCAATACGGAAAGTAGATATAATATTTAAAAATTTAAAGCGGAGACAAACAACATCTGAAAATAACACCATGGAACATTTATTTTAAGTAAATCACGTCCTTTAGCGAGATATGACCTTCTGTTAGGTAAGAACTTATTAATTTACTCATGAATGAAGAGTCTGTAAATCCCTTGAGGGTAAAGGCCTCCTACTTCGCAGCGAGCAGCAATTGGGAAGCTCATTAGGGTCGCAGCTCCTAAGAGCCTTGTGCAGTTGCTGCGCTCCAGTTACGGTATGCAGAGGTAGTTTTTAGACAAGGCGTATGACATAATTGCGCAGTAGTTTATGGTGGAGTCCACTAGAGCATTTGTAAGAAAAAGAGATGTTGGTCATCCGTCATTTAACACGCTAGCTTCATCAGCAGTCTGCTGGTGAAAGTAAAGATCTTACCCCCACCATTGACTTGCAGATGTCACTCACTCACATCTGAGCAAGATTACAGACCAGCTCTACGGTCACGGCCCAAGTTTATAGCACCTGTGTAGCTACTTCGTTCGTGTAACCCTGTTACTATGCTTTATGTAGGAAGTTATTTATAATGAAGTCAATTCGATAGGATTTCATAAAAAAGTTCAAGAGATATGTGCAGTTTATTTATCATGCAAATATTAAACAAAATGAAATCGATAGAAGATATTATTTTCGAGAAAATAACAAATAAAAATAAATAGTTCCATATAACGGGCAGTTTGAGAATAGGTACTTCCTGAAAATCCTATTATCGGCTTGAAAGACTCTCAATTTAAATTAGTCTAATTTTCGTTGTTGAGTTATCAGTGCTGCTCATACATACAAGGACAAATAGAGCTTCCTAGTTCAATTCTGTTTACAGTGAGTTACCCGAATATGGATTTTCAGGGTTTTCCCTTAACTGGGAAATAAATTTCGGATCACTCTGAGCTTGCCTGGACCTTGAGCTTATTTGAGAATCATTTCACCTATTTTCACTCAATGTGTCACCTGAGCTAACCGGTTAAATGACGCTAAACATAAAACACGCCCACGCCTATACATAATTTCTACATAACTTGAGGAACTCTAAACCGGAAGAGAATGTTTCATGTAAGAAACATTATGTTATGTGAGATTATTTATTCACGCACCATAGTTGTTCAACATGCACAGATGTTTGTTGTACAGAATTCCAATGCAGTATTTTTTCAATTGTTTCAATGTTTATTGTGTAAATTTGGTTGGATTTCTATGGATTTGTATTCATTGCAATTTTCAGAACTTTAGTTAGGTATTTTCTAGTATATTGCAGATAATATAGATTATCCATATAACAAACAATAGTTCAGATAAGCCCATATACATTTTCTTATAATGAAGAGCACCAAAACTATTAACCGAAGTCTTAAAACACGGAGTACAGACCGTCATCCTTTTCTCCAGTTGAGGCTTTTTTTCAGATTTACTTCACAAGAGAACTGACTAGCACTGTACTCACACTACTACGCAACTGAAAATTTGATGATATAATACCTGTTGTAATATAAACTATGTGTTCCAAAAATCTGCTGCGGAGTAGAATAGCAACGTCCAAAACTGAAGCCTGGAAAGTGCTGCATGCGACCAGCTGCAAGTAGCTGCTGGACATCCCTCATCAGCTCTGGACGGGTGTGGAGACGGCGCTCCTTACTTATGTCATGTGTGGACTACCACTCGTTGGGTGGGCAATCCTTCCCGTATAATGCTATGTTATTATACTCAAATGTTCCCACGTATGCTGGGCCGGCCTCGGTAGCGTAGATGGTAGCGTGTCTGTCCCACGTTCAAGAGGTCCCGAGTTCGAATCTCAGTCAGGGTGAGTTACCTGGACAAGGTTTTTTCAGGGGTCTTCCCTTATCCTTAAAGACAAATGTCAGGCAACTCTAAGCTCCATGGACCGCGGATTTATTGAATATCATTTCATCAATTCCATTCATCGCCCGATATGACTTAACGTTGGAGGACGTTAAAAAAAAAAAAACACCTATGCTTGACTTATTTTCGGGTACTTCCACCTATACTCCACCCCCAATTTTTAACACACTGGCCCCATATATAGCAGAGATGATGCTATGAAACTCACAAGCAAGTACGGGTATGGGCATTGTGATAATTTCCTATAGTGGAAAATACCAAGAAGTTACCATAAATTAGAACGTTCCTTTCCCAATTTTCTTTTCCAAATTTCGATTTATGTATCATCAGTGTCTGTAGTAGGAATGGGGTTAAACACGGCACTGATTTACTGCACTCTCATGAGTTTCTCTACCCACTCTGGTGCAAACTAACTTTCACAAACTGAAAGTTTTGTTACTTCAAATTAAACTACCAGATAGGCATTTGTCAAATTGGTTTTATTGCATATTTTCTTGTAGTTAAACGGAAGAGTGGCAATACACTAGACTCAAGAGATAGGGACATCTGAGAGATGGCTTTGAAATTCTATATATATTGCATGTTCAGGAATAAAATAATAATAAAATTCATATTACACATTAAACATTAAACATTAATGCTTCCCATTTTCCAATTAGAGAAGGGTTATATAAATATGTGCATATTCACACCAGAAATATGAAAAGAGATAAATACCTGAGAAGTTGCTGTTGTACTGCAGATGATGATTCTTCCCCACCTCTGAGGTGGAGTTGAAGTCCCGAGTCGCGAAGTCGCCTCAGTCTGTGCTTTTGCTCAGATCCGATGTTCCCGGTTGAGCCAATTCCTCTTGGCTAACACTGAGCTGTCCCAATCTGTGCAAGAGATATTTTAACCTCGGGGACGGTCTCAGAAAGGAAGTCTGATGAAACTAAACTACTTGTAGATAAAATAACTGTACCTACTTCTTTGAAACAAAACATAAAATATTTCAATCTCTTGTTTTGAAGTTATGAATTAACAAGATACGTCGAGATGAAGACTTATAATTATTCCATCAACATAACTGAATCCTCATTTTTAAATGATGCAATTTTAAAATTTCTTTAGATTATTAAATACGCGTTGTTTACAGAAACGTATTTCCACTTTCAGCATTCTACACAGAGAGAGTCTTCCTTCTCAGTAATTAATCTTTATTGGTTTTGTCATTCCTATGACAAGTTAACATTTCTGCGTTTATCCAAGATTTAACGACCAATGCGCTCAAACAATATTTGGTAACTTATACAATCTTTCTTTAAAACCTAGCTTAAACAATTTGATATTCAACTATTATTTGACATAATTTTCTATTTTAATCGTTAAACAAATTAATACTCTAATTTTTTTTTTTTTTTTTTTTTTTTTTTTTTGTTCAGACACATTCAATCACACCTGTACTTTCAATTGTCACTTAATCCCGTCCTCTTTTTACCATCACTTTTATTTTATTTAGGATGAATTACTTTTAACTAGCAACAAAATGCGTTTAAAATAACAAATCTGGAATAATAACAATATTTTGGGGTTTGAACTTGAAATAACTGACTGAAATAAACGAAATAATAAATCATAAATGCTCAACTTCACACTAAAACGTGCCTATTGGATACAAACTACGTGTTTTAACAAGATTTGTTATTTTTCTTGAAATAAGACTATCTTTTACTTTTTATCAACTCTGCAGCACTCTTTAAGAATAAAATAACTTCGAACTGTTTCCAGAATGTTTAGCTTATTATCTTTATCTCTCATGAAAACATTCTAAACATATTCACATTTAATCGAAACCATTAACTTTATTTATGAGAAAATCAAAAGTTTCGAAGAATATCTCATCTGTAGATGCGGCTTGGGATAAGGGAATCTTGAATGACGTGGAACACCAAATACCAAGTTGAAGAAGAATATAGAACGTATAATTAAATACTCTTTCATAAATTGGTTTTTCATTCAAAATATATATGTGACTCTCAAAATATGTATTTATGGTGAATCTTAGTATCCAATTTGTATCCACCTCTACCTACTGAAAGTAGTAGAAGATATATTGGAGAAATTTATTCCAAAAATAAATAGCTCCATGGAATCACTGTAAGTTTAAAAGTAATCTATGAGTAATTATTAAAAATCTCTTTCAACATAGTTTAAACTTCCTTCCGAAATAACGAATTTTCAAAGTTTAAACAATAATATTTCTAATGTTGTATTATTTTTTAAACATAAAAATGTTTCAAATTTTATCTTTTGCAGTTATATTGTTGAAATCAAATTTGTTTTATTTTCATGGATTGCAACATAACATGTCGATCATTGGAGAAATATTACTCGGATGTGTATATGCCATTTCTCAGACTTAAGCAAATGTTCCTGAAGTTTGCAACTCATTTATTAATTAGTGTTTGGTAAAACTCCTTTCAGATTTAATTGGATCTTGAAGGAACAGCATTATTTCATCACAGCACAATCTTGCTGTATCCACTCTTTGTGTCATCTTATTTTCCTCTCGTACATTTAAATCTTCTACAAAGCTCATCACCTGCAGTTGCATAATAATTAGGTAACATCGTAAGAATATGGGGTAAATTCGGCAACGTCGTTAGGGCGGTAGAAGGAGAAGGGGTTTAGGGTGGTCCGGGGGTGCAGGAGGCGGACGTGCCTTGACGGGGAATGATGGAGCGAACTCGAGAGAAAAATGAGAGTGGCAGGCAGGGCAGAAAACAGAGACGGAAAAACAGGAATAGAGGGTGGCAAGGAAAGGGATGTAAGAACCAAGGGGAAAAGAGAGAGGAAGTTGGTGCTACGCATGGCATGACTTGATGGATTACACGGGCCTATTCATTGGGGAAGTAAAGGGGGTTGGAAGGGTGGGAGTTACTATGAGAGGGGGTGTGAGCAGAGGGGGTCGCAAAGAAGAGCAGTGAGAAAACAGTTCAGAAGGGAGGTAGCAGGGAACACACATGCTGCAGATTGCTGAATGAACTGTGGCCAAATGTTTATATTTACGTAGACACACTTGCACCTCCCAGGGAGTCAAAAAACTAAATACAAGCCTTCTCAGTGTTCGAGTGGTCAGCGAAACGACTTCCCAACCGGAGTACCTAAATTATTTTCCACAGGTGGAAGTGCGATTTTTTCTTTCGTCTTCTCTACAGTCTTAAAATGTACTTGTGCGAGTAGACAGGCACGTGAAAATATGTAATAAACGACGAAAACCTACACTACCCTGACCTTGAAAATATTTCAGTCTAATAAGACCATCACCGAGCGCGACGGCTCAGGACCGTATTTGGGAGGCCAGGGTTCGATTCCCGTATCCGAGCTACCTGACCCATGGACCTTTTCAGAGGTTTTCCCGGGTCGCTAGGCCATTGCTGGATAGGTTAATTACACTCCTCGAATTATCTGTCCCTCCATTTCATCTCCATTATCATGGGGCTGCTGGTACTTTGGACATTTAATTATTAGATCACGAACACATTCTCTCTTCCAGATTCTGGGGAAGATTGGGAATCATCTTGGTTGGAGAAAAATCCCCAGCCCCAGCAAGGAATCTAACCCGGGGCCCCTGCACAGCAGGTAGGTAGGTGCTCCACCGACTGAGCTACAATGCCAGCCTCATGATACATATGCAGAAGCAATTCAAAGCCCCTTGTTGCCCACCTCTGTAGCATAGATAGTAGCATGTCTGCCACACGTTCCAGAGGTTCCGAGTTCGAATCTCGGTCAGGGTGAGTTACCTGGATAAGGTTTTATCCGGGGTTCCCTTATCCTGATGAATGTCGGGTAACTATAAGCTCCATGGACCCCGGACTCATTTGAGCATCATTTCACACATTTCATTCATCGTCCGATATGACTTAACGTTGGAGGACGTAAACTGGGGGGAAAAAACGCCCCTTGTTTGTTTCACACCACGTAACCGAGACTCTTGTACGAATACCATAGTTCCCCTACCGTCCACCAGAGGCGAATGTAGAACAAGTTGTAGGCTGCGCCATGTGTTCAAATTTACCCTTACTCAATATACCACTACTCCATAAACCAGATTTTCTCATCCTGGGAGTTCTGTCGTGTGTCGGAAAGTTATTATTGAGCTACTAAATTGAGAAGAACATTCGTAAGGACCACGGATTGGCCACGGATTTTCAAACCATACTCTTATTGTTTCTTTGCTCGGCCTTTACCCACTGTGAGGTGCTGGCGGTAGAGGTAGTGATGATTGTGGTGTGGTCGTAGTAGAGGTAGTCATGGTGGTGGTTATTCCTCAAACTAAAAACAAACGACTTCTCTTGATTTGCTAACAATTATAGTCTAAACTTGTTGTTACGTTCATTGTTAACATAAACCTGAAAATCATCATAGCACTCTTCCTCTCCCTTCAACCTTTACTCGTATACTCCCCTTATTTCCTCTCTTAAGCTAAGATTCTTTTCATGTTTACCTCCAAATCTCTATATCACAGAGAGGAACATCACCAGTTATATTATGAACTATGCCCACAAAGCACTTGCCGCCTAGGAAGCCTGTAAAACCGCCCAGACATTTTCTGCATACAAATTAATTTTGTGGGAGCGTAAATAAATTGACCTCTAAGAAGAAAACTGGTGATTATTTATTGTAAGGTATATTTTAATTGAGTAGACAGTTAATTACATGGGAGGGACAACTCATATGCTCCTCTCTTATAATAAATTAATGTTTAAGGTTTTATAGGGAACTGACACTGCATGGTTAGGACGTTAACATAATTGTTCAACTTCAGTGCAAATTTTATGTTCAAGGTAACTAAGGAGAACAGTTAAAATAGTAATTAAAGTGTTTCTTTTCTTCTTTCTGAGTTATAATAGGTGTAAATCAGATACTAATGCTTAATATATATGAAGCAACTGCTTGCGCATATTAGTATTAAATAATCTTAACAAATAATTTAGTTTATCTTTGTTTTTTTTGTTTAGACATTCCTCTCTTATTATCCGTGAGCATTTCCTTAAATTATCTGTCATATTGACAGTTATAACATAATTTATAAAATTTAGATTACATAAGTTATATTCCATGCACAGAGGAGAAGATCTGGGTCACTGTAATCTAGACAGGTGTAAGCCAGATGAACGGATGAAGTGAAGGAATCACGGGAGTTACGAGGCCACAGGCAGAGAGGCCACAAAGCTGCGCAAAGTCTGTATCCCAAACTATAAGACTGTTTCTACTCCTGAAGCTGCCTAGAGAGAATAATGAACAACTCGTCCACCAAACGGCCCTCCAGTGTCCATGAGGAGTAATCTTTCCTTTGATTAAGCATCCATAATTTCTCTCCAACACCTGAGAGACGAGAAGGAGAATAGAATCAAAGAGGTATGGTCAAAAATAAATCTTGGTGGATGAGAAACAACCCAAATATCCACTTATTGACCAAAGAAATTCATGAAAAGCCCAAGTTGAAAATTGGTGGCTGATGGGATTCAAACCAGGGACTTTCAGAAGTGATTCCCAGCTGTTCGAACGGTTACCATAGATTTATCTTTGGTAATAGATACCTCTCAGATAAAGCACTGATTACTCCACGTGGAGTAAACATCTGTTATTTGTGATTTCTGCGAATTCCATTGGCTGAAGTGATGCGTGCACACCACCAGGGGGCGCGTCAGTACCCCTCTCACTCTTACAAGAATAATCAGTGCGTTATCTGAGAGGTTTCTGTTAACAAAGATAAATCCATACTAACCGTTCCAGCAGCGCGACTATACCGTGGAGACGTTTTGCTCCCATAACCTTTATAGTACTTTCTTCGTCTTCTTTGTGTAAACAAAATAAATTTGTTAAACACATTACTTATTGTACACTTTATCATAAAAATATACATTTATTTTCAATATATAGCTGTTAAAACGAATGAAAAAATATATTTTCAATTATGAACTTATTTGGATCTAAAACGAAAGAAATGGGTGGGATTGCTTTGTTCTTAAATCCTCGTTTTAAGTATCAAAAGCTAGTAATGTATATCCCACAATTGTAAATTTGCATGTAGAAGATATTCGCTGATGTTAAAATGTTCCTGGTTCCATAGCTTATGAAAGCTCGAAACTGTCTTTTTGTGGTTAAAAGGCCAGATATTTGCAGCGCCGCTGAAGAATTTCTTTACATGAGGTTGAGGGTTAAAAACCTTTTGTACTATTCTTATGTGCTTTCTTGTTCATTTCCAGGTCCTATCTCCTCGAACCGAGACCTCCGTAAAGATCCTAACCTCTCCACTGAGGTAATCCTAGCTAGGGGAAATAATTCCTTAGAACTCGCTGAACGAGTTCTACTACTCAGACAGCCACCGAAAAATGAAGAAGCACCCAGAATGGGCTTCGAACTAGAGACCCCGACACTCCCTAACAACTTACACAGTCACAGGTAATCTTAGAGGTTCTTCCGTGAGAAAGTTGAGCTATACTGTCCCAAAATTATACCAACAAACTCTGGAGATTGATAGTTAACATTATTTTAAACACTTTTTGTAAATGAAAATATTATGTTGCGGAGCTAATGTCAAAGCAAATATTTGAACGCACGCCCATCGCGATTGACACAAAGAGTGCATCGGCGTGCCACATTCTGACATACTCTCGCAAATACCAGCTATTCCTCTGATTTCGCCAGATGCGCAAGTACTCATGCAACAAGGTCCTCTTCTGATTAAACAGGTGTTTCATATACTGCAGTCTTTATGTGTCTCGCAAAAATAAGCTAAGTGGAGTAAGGTCATGGGTGCTTGCCGCCCAGGCAATGGGTCCACGTCTACCTATCCAGTGATAACCGTAAGATGACGGCGTACTTCAGCATTAAAGTGAGCTGGTGCGACATCAGTTGAAACCACATGCCCTGTCTGATATGAAGGAGAACTGTTTCCATTACATGAGGAAAAACTTTTTGCAGAAATAATAAATTGTGAGCACTGAGTTGAGCAAAATGTATAGTATTATTAAGAAGTTACCCACCATACCCGTCCACACATTAACACCAAATCTCAGTTGATATGACCTATGAAATGTAGCATGGGGATTTTCGAAGAGCCAAACAAGTGAATTCCAACAATTAAATAACTGCTCACGTGTGATGCTTCATCTGTGAACATGGCAAGGGATGCAAACTGTACATCGTTCTCGATTTTATTCGGATACCACTGACACAAATCTATCATATAGGATAGTTTTCAGGGTTCATTGCGTGGACCTTTTCAAGGTGAAAATGGTTTAACATTTCCTGCAAAATTCTTTCCACAATGCTACGACGTAGGTGCAAGCGATTGCGCGGGTATTAGCTGGAGGATTGTTCTTAAGAGTCCGTAGAGAATGTGGCGGTCCTTTACGTTTTATCTAAGGAGAAATGTTGGTATATTAGCGAGAGTACGGCCGAATATTGCACACCGTTGCAGTCTTTGTGTTAATCGCAATGGGCGTGCATTACAACATTTGCTTTAACATTAACTCTTCTAGCGTTTAAACGAAGCACCACAGCAGAAAACCTTCCTTAACAAAATGTGTTTAAAATAATTTTATCTATTAGCTCCCAAAGCTAATTTGGTAGATCCTGCAGAAGTAAAGTTTTAAGAACCAGTGTTTATATGAAAGTACATGCTGTTTAAGTTTCAGTCTAAAGAATTTAATGTTGCTAAATTATAAATTTCATCAGAGGCTCTCTTAAGTTATAAATTCAACACACATTACATAATAAAAACAAACTATTCAGAATTTAACTTTCTATACATGTATTCCGAAATTTTATACAGGATAATACTTAAACAACATAAATATTTATGTGAGTATACTAAAATGCATGTAGCAGGTTAAACGATTAATACATATTTAATTTGAATTATTATCCTGTAGTCATTCAGGTACGGCTATTTCCGTGGTATACCTATTCTTACGGGTGATACTTTAACCGAACTTTAATCAGGTAATTAACTTCATTACTCGGCATTAACTTCATTTTAATCAACATAAATATTTATAAAATTACTTTCATTATATAGTTGTTGTAGGTACCATGGGTGATGGGGACTGCACTAGGACTTTGCAATAGCCAATCTATTAGCAGTTGGTTGCTACATTATGTCTTTGAAATTCTATTCCATTTGTATCGCAGAGGAGAAAAAAGACAAGTAACTGCAAAGTACATATTTTGAAAATTTTATGGAATGGAAATTAATTGTCTTTCACACTAGCCGTGTGTAGAACGCACTATGAAGGGGTAGAGTCAGACTGAAAAATTCAGTGCCATAGCCGGGATTTGAATCACGGATCTCCTGGTTTCCGTCCAGCCGCTTTAAACCATTGAGCTACTATGGCCAACATGCCCATATGACATTAAATTCTCCAAATGACTCGTGTTTCTCCTGGTGAACCACATAGGAGTTCTCATAAACACATGAGACAACTACCTTAATGGCGACTTACTATGCTGTAAGTAATTTAAGGCCCGGACTTTAGAGTTCGGACCACTATTAGGTACAATTAATGGAAATTAACTGTTATTTCACACTAGTCGTGTGTAGGACGCACTATGAAAGGGTAGAGCCAGACTGAAAAATGGAATGCCATATCCGGGATTTGAACCACGGATCTTCCAGCCGCCCTAACCATTTGAGCTACTATGGCCAACATGCGGACATGACATTAAATTCCCCAACTGACTCATGTTTCTCCCGGTAAACCACATAGGAGTTCTCATAAACACATGAGACACTACCTTAATGGCGACTTTCTATGCTGCAAGTACTTTAAGGCCCGGGCTTTATAGTTCGGACACCTATTAGGTAAAATTAATGAAAATTAATTGTTCTTTCACACTAGCCGTGTAGGACGCATTATGAAGTGGAATAAGTGGTTTTTCAGTCTAGCTCTACCCCTTCACAATTTATGGAAAGTTTCGAAGAGGAAAAGATTTGCATATAAACTGTGTGCTTTAAGGAAAACTTTTGGTTTACCAAAAGTGGCTCAGGTGGTTTCATCTCTGGCCCGCATTCGGAAGGCCTGTGTTCGAATCCCATGTCCGACTTACCTGACCCTGAAATTTTCGGGGTCTTCGTGCGTCGCTAGGCGAATGCTGAGTAAGTTAATTACATCGCCCAAATTTCTTGTCCCTCCATTTCATCTCCATTATCATTTGTCATCATCTCTCTTTTGTGATCTCTCTCAGGGTAGAAATGCCGGAGGGTGATAATAATAATAATAATAATAATAATAATAATAATAATAATAATAATAATAATAATAATAATAATAATAATAATAATAATAATAATAATAATAATAATAATAATAATAATAATAATAATAATAATAATAATAATAATAATAATAATAATAATAATAATAATTATAATAATAATAATAATAATAATAATAATAATAATAATAATAATAATAATAATAATAATAATAATAATAATAATAATAATAATAATAATAATAATAATAATAATAATAATAATAATAATATAATAATAATAATAATAATAATAATAATAATAATAATAATAATTAGAAGAAGAAGAAGAAGAAGAAGAAGAAGAAGAAGAAGAAGAAGAAGAAGAAGAAGAAGAAGAAGAAGAAGAAGAAGAAGAAGAAGAAGAAGAAGAAGAAGAAGAAGAAGAAGAAGAAGAAGAAGAAGAAGAAGAAGAAGAAGAAGAAGAAGAAGAAGAAGAAGAAGAAGAAGAAGAAGAAGAAGAAGAAGAAGAAGAAGAAGAAGAAGAAGAAGAAGAAGAAGAAGAAGAAGAAGAAGAAGAAGAAGAAGAAGAAGAAGAAGAAGAAGAAGAAGAAGAAGAAGAAGAAGAAGAAGAAGAAGAAGAAGAAGAAGAAGAAGAAGAAGAAGAAGAAGAAGAAGAAGAAGAAGAAGAAGAAGAAGAAGAAGAAGAAGAAGAAGAAGAAGAAGAAGAAGAAGAAGAAGAAGAAGAAGAAGAAGAAGAAGAAGAAGAAGAAGAAGAAGAAGAAGAAAATGAGCAAGTAAGTAGTATTTATGAAACTTCACTTTCAATGGAGTTACAAACATCACTCATGGTAATTGATTGGGTAATTTATAGGTATTCTGAGGTCATTGTCGTCGTGGCTGAGCATTGTGAGCGAACACTGCATGTGCATCAGTCCTTTCCTTGTTGTCCGATAACATTCTTGGCGAACGTCCAATGCTCCCAATATCAGCAAACCCTGATGGAGGTTAGAGGGCAAATAAAATGAGGTTAGAGTCGGCACGGGTTTTTCGACACGTCTTGTTCTATAGAGACCTCCTGCAGTTGAAAGTTTCAGTGTCTTGTGGGGGGTTGAAATGAGCGGAGTGTAAGAAGGGGGAGAGGCGTAGAAGACATGGATTGACGATGGCACATTATCACGTGCATCCATCAAGCTTTCTTATCACTTGCCACGTCTTTTCTTCCTTTACCCCGTCCCTTTTTTCTCTGCTTTTGTCCAAGAACTGTCCCCCATCCTTCGTCTTTCTTCACACATTCACCTTGCATTGCTCTGGGTCCCAATGCTTCTTCAAACTTTCAGGACTTTCCTTGATCTCTTCCCCACTCGTTTCCTCCTTCGCTCAAAATGCTTCTTTTTCGGACTTTGTGCTCCTTACCTCAGTTGTTGATCTATCTGCAGCCTCCTTTTTTTTTCTTTTAACTTTTCGTTTTCTTTCAGGCTTCTTTTACCCCCTTGTGTGACATTCGAGTTTGGCGTCAGGAGAAGAAAACTTGAAGGATCCTGTCAGTTTTCCACCGTTTGTGCACATGGTCTTACTTTACCTTTTTTTACAAACCTACTGAAGCTTCCCTCTGAGATCTGTAAAGAGAAGTGTGCCAACTTAGGTTTCCTGTACTGCAATAATTAAATCATGTGGACTGAAAGGGGCACGAATTCTCTGGTATTACAATTTCTTAGATGCAAAACTGTGTACACATATGTCTGAACACAAGTTTTTATATATTAAAAATAATTAGTACTTCTGCAAGGCTACACAAAGAAAACATTTTACTGAACTTAAATCAGGAAAATTGTAGGTAACAAAACACTCCAATGTCTCCCAAAATCTTGGAGTTTGTATTAATGATCCTTGGCCGCTATTGTTTACATTATTTAACATATGGTTCAACTGTAGATAATTTGAAGCCAACTGCTTAAGAATTCTCGTGCCTGTTATAAGAAACCCGTATGTTTCCATTATGTGACTGAACATAGTAATTACATTACCACTGCTTACTTGATTCCTGTAGCTTTTGAATGGTTCCTATTCTTTCCTGAAATAGCTCTAAGCAAACCATTCGCTAACATCAGGTTTGCGACCTTTGCAATAAAGTTGATATACTGATGTATGCCTTGGTACAATAGTTGGCCGCATCAGATTGAATAATCTCTGAGAACGTGCAAAGCTGTCTGCATAATCAATGGACTCCATGATTGTCTTTATACATCACACTATCTAGTGATAAAGTTCCTTCAGAGAAAAATGTTTCATTAATCTTTAACCACATTTATTTTTTTGGATATACAAGAGTATATTTTGCTTTCCAAGTTGTAACAATTTGAAACTAAACTCTTATCACATATGGGACTAAACGAGACAACGTCGAGTTCATTATTTCTGGAATTATTTTAAAAATCGTTGAAAAGTAAATGGTAGGGCTCAAATGGTTTTGAGTAGCTTTCCTGACTTTCTTTCGCGATAGTGAAACAAATGACGAGCAAATTAACGAGACAGCTATAAGAGGCATGTAGTGAAACTATACAGTGTGATATCTGATGTAACGTTTGATTACTGTCTGATTACATGTAATAATAACATCAAATTACTAAATGATAGAGAATTAAACTCTTATTCAAAGTGGAATATCTCACAGTGCAGACTATTTCAACACTTAAGTGCTAGAGCTGGTGGAATAGCTAATTTTTGCCGGAGAATAATCTTTTCATACGTAGTATTCAAATGTATGATTCTGAGTCAAGTGCTGATTTTGATACTACTTGAAACTTTTATTTCATTTTCTGGCTAATTTCTTACTTTTTTCTACAAGACTTATATAAAGTTGCTGCTACCCATTACCAAATTTCTTTGTGTCCGATTAAACAGAAGTTAAGAATGTTTATAAGGCGAATGAAAAAGAGACCCAAAATGGTAAGAGAGGATCGAGGGAAGAGTTGAGCAATCAAAAACGATGAAAAGTTACACTAAACATAGATCCATCCAACGAGTGATATTTCTGTTTTTTATGTATTACATATAATAATAGTTTAAGCATTGGGTATATAAGGGTGAGGTCTTCAGAAATAAAACGACATTGTTCTCTGTTATCCGACAAATGCTTGAACAAAAGGGCTCTTCATTGCAGTAGTTCATAAACAGAGTTCTGACTGTCCGTATTCTCATTTCCAAGGCCCTTCGGATTTGGGATTTCATTACGGCAGGATGTTCTTATGCCCCCAAGTGGAGGAGGAAGGATGAGGTGAAGGACACAGAGGACGGCCGACCCAAGGAGCCACGACAGTAGAGAGGGCAGGGTCTCTACAATTTATTTGAATAGAAACATCCCCCGACAGCCAGGGAAAACAAACCCGCTCCCCCACAGCGGGACAGCAACGAGCCCAGCAGCCGAGCCCTAATGGTCTCAAGGCGATCCGAGTCCCAAAGGTCCCTGACTGGTGGTCACGAAATAGTCCCAGCAGAGGAGCGGAGACCGGCAACCGACATAATGAAGGCAAATGTAGTTTTCCTCAGAGCATATCATCCCGCCATGCACCTCCGAGGCACCCGTCGATACTTCTACCGTGAAAGAGACTACCAGGTGAGAGATGCTATAAAATGATAATGGAGATCAAATGAGGGGACAGGAAATTCGTGGGATGTAATTAACCTACCCAGCATTCGCCTTGCGACCCGGGAAACCCCCCGAAAAACCCATGGTAAGCTACATCGGCCATGGGAATCGAAAGCGGGCCTGCCGATTGCGGGACACAGACGAAACCGCCTGAGCCATCCCGCTCGATTCCAAGGCCCTTTACTGCACCTGTAACATAAAAATGAAAGATAGTAAATAAAAATTTATTTCGAGTAATTATCTTAGATCTGTAATAATTTTAAGCATACATTTTAATTCATAAAGGTTTTCGTAGCGTTACTGATGCTAATGCACATGATGTTTAAAATGCCTTACATTGTCAGTAATCGTCTGGACCATAGAATTCATTTTGAGAGTGTAAACCCCCATGTTGAATGTGTAAACCCCTCAATGGGCCAAACTTTCTCTCTCTCTCTCTCTCTCTCTCTCTCTCTCTCTCTCTCTCTCTCTCTCTCTCTCTCTCTCTCTCTCTCTCTCTCTCTCTCACTCTCTCTCTCTCTCTCTCTCTCTCTCTCTCTCTCTCTCTCTCTCTCTCTCTCTCTCTCTCTCTCTCTCTCTCTCTCTCTCTCTCTCTCTCTCTCTTTGTGTGTGTTTGTGTGTGTATGTGTGTGTGATATCTGTGTGTATGTATATATCTATTTTTGTACTCCAATGCCCGATTTCTCCAACAGATGTTAAGACTTAACACTTGTTTAGCAATAGTTAAAACAAAAATTGCATTTCACCAACAAGTAGTTAGCGTATCACTCGTGTTAAATCTCTTGTTAAACTAACAAGCCAAATTTCTGATGTTCAGTCCTTAACAATTGTAAATAGTCAAGATGGCGAGCATGAACTCAGCTGTTGATGTCGATTTGCTATACATAAGACCGTCTAAATGGCATTCGTAATAGAATACGGCCTATGAGGAGAAATTATTTTGAGGAGCTATCAGAAGAAAAAAAAATTTCGGAGGTATAGACTGTCGAAACATGTTATGAAGGTTACTGCGGAAGTACAAGAGAGGTTAGAACATACATCGAAAGGAATATGACGATCTCGCCTTAGCTTCAAGTATTAATAACTTTGCGATTTTATAATTCACTGAATTATGTGGATAATACACTGTTTTCCTATCTTGAAACGTTTTAGTTACTTGCCCTTCGCCCCTTGTTTTAAATTTACGTAATACTGACAAGTTGTTTGGTGCTTGTAGTAATGACACATGCATTTAAATTAAATTCCTTTCCAATATTTTCCCCGTGACATCTTTCTCTTTTACATTCACTGCATCCGTTCTCTTATTTTCCACGATATCCTTACACTTCGTCACCAATTCAATTAACAATTTTTTATCCATCGATGAGAAATTTGTCTCACGGCTTTATTTATGATTTTGTTCATCCGCCAGTTTACACTTGTGCAGACGAAAATGAAAACAAAAGCGCATCGCAGTACGTTCAGAAAATAATACGATTCATCCGTAGCCTTCTATAGCTCTGATATTTACAAGTTTCTTGGCGTTAACGCAGGTTTGTTAACATTTTCAGAAAACAGGTTGGTGAAATGCAAGAAATTTAACATTAGTGTTAGCGCTGTGACAATTGTTACGTTACATTTGTTAACATCGATTTTAACATCTGTTGGTGAAATTGGGCATGAGAATGACAACCGTTCATGTCATCACATAATACATGTCATATTATATGTTCTGTGATTAAATGCATGATAAATAGTGTTGAAAATATATATACACTAAAAAATGAAAATATGCATGCAAATATGCACTAAAATTGTAAAGATATGCACTCAAATACGTACCAATAACCAAAATATGCACCCAAATATGCAGTATCAAATAGTGTTAATGTATTGCATTATTGGAAACTTTTTACCACTCTTAACCTGCCCGCCTCGGTAGCGTAGATGGTAGCGTGTTTGCCTCACGTTCAAGAGGTCCCGAGTTCGAATCTCGGTCAGGGTGAGTTACCTGGATAAGAATTTTTCCGGGGATTCCCTTATCCTGAAAGACGAATGTCGGGCAACTTCAAGCTCCATGGACCCCGGACGCATTGACCATCATTCCACCCATTTCATTCATCGTCCAATATGACTTAGTGTTGGAGGATGTAAATAAAAAGAAAAGAAAAAGCCTATTGTCCTAAGTAATACACAAAAACAACAGTTTAAATATAAATTCCAAGTGACATAATTTACGTGACATAGTAAATCTTAATTAAATATACTAAACAATACAGTGTTTTACTCACACCTTTTTGCAAATCTGGTAGAACACCAAACCTTTATTGTAGCTTAGACATGGATAATCCCGTATCCATTGTCGTGTCAACGATATTCTACACATTTTTTTTTCTTTCGGACTTTTCTAAATGTTGTTATATGAACCATAAAACAATAATACATGCATTGAATACTACACCACAGCACAAAACTGGAGCAAAACAGCTAACATCTTGACAGTTCTACAGCGATTAAGTAGAATATACGCTTGGAGATGTTGCCAAATTAAAAAGTGTGCTTTCTGGTGCCTTAACTTTAGTCATTCAAACAAAAGAAACAGAAAGAAGCGTTTACCCTCTGCTTATATTTTTCCTTAGTTATCAATGGAAACCTATAGGGGTAGGTTTAAATAAAAAAAAGTTATTTGCATTGAGGCTATTGGTCCCAAGGACAATACATCAGCGACATAGAACAGAAATGTCCAAGAATGTTAAGAAGCAAAGAGAACGTTTAATCTCTAGCGTCTGTCTCTATCTTTACAATTACGGGAATAGGTTAAAAGCTCTTCACAAGCCTAATGGTTCCAAGCACAATGACCTTCTAGAGGGTTGAGGAAAGAGACAGACTATTTACAAAAATGCTTTGGAAACTTTAAACAAGATATATGGATAGATTTCACCCAAAAATTAAGAAATTTGCACAAAATACCTATACATTAACACCAAAAATATGCACAGATATCTAGAAACAGCCAAGTAATAATCCTCTTAATATAGCATGAAATGGATAACTATTATGTGTTTCAAATAGGAAGATGTTTGTCCTTGAGCGCTACCAGGTGAGCAACCAACGGAGTCCTGCGGTGTTATCGTATTGCATTCCCGCGAAGTGGTGTGTGACGAGCGCCAACCAAATCAATCTGTATGAAATACTATTCGCGCTAAGACAAAAGTTCAGATTTTGCCAAAGCTGATCCCATGAGGAAGATAAAAGAGTAATGTATCTAACATAACCATGAAAACCCCATATTTTTAGTTCAAATAGATTTTGTAATACAAATAAATAAACCACTATTACCTTTTTATAACAATAAATTGCGACGTAAGCATTGTAATGTATATCATGGCATGTATGCCTGTATGTATATTTGTAATTACTCAGAACTGAAACGTAAATGTTTGACATGACGTGATAAAAGAATTACTTTGAATAAGCCAATTCGAGCGAGAGGAAACAATAAATTTCGTGCTGCCCTGGCAGAACATGTCTGGTAACATTATATCTTTGTTAATGAATGGTTCGCAATCTCTATTTACTCTAGAGAGTTCAAAGTAGTTGGTGTGTATGTACGTACATATACTTTTAATTACTCAGAAACTACTGACATGACGTGATAAAAGAATTACTGTGAATAAGTCAAGGGGTTAAATTCGAGAAACAGCAAACACTTCATTTCCTGTTAGCCTGTGGAATGCTTATGTTTATGAATGAATGCTGGATAAGAAGTGTTTGTTTACTCTGGAGAGTTCAGATCAATATCATTCAGTTGTTCTTTACACAACAGTAGAGTAAGAGTTCAATAGTGCAATGGATTCCTACGGTGAATTTAGCGGCGAGTCAAAAAGGCAGGTATTGCGAAGTCAGGCTAGAAGTATTATTTTTAAGGTGTGCACGTTCTTCAAAACAAAACAAAAAAAAAATCGGAAACAGACACTACAAGTGAGTTATTGCAAAGAGTACTTCCGTTTTAAAAACACGGAAAAAGTGTATCAGCTGGATCAACTTGCAATTGACATGGGACACGAGGTAATACCCCTTCCATCTTACCACTTCCAATATAATCTAATTGAGTTGGTGTGGGCTCAAATAAAATGGAGGGTTGCAAACCGAAATAATACTTTTAAATTGACGGACGTTAAACTACTTATTCACGAAGAAATTGACAAGGTAACACAACAGGACTGGGAAAACTGGGTAAGGCAGGCCGAAAACCTTCAAGAAGACTATTTTAAGAAATAAATAGCAAGTAACGTGATTTTGGAACCTATAATCATAAATTTGCAAGACTCAGATGATGAAGACAGTGACAATGACAAATTGTCTCTTAACGGAAGTGACATTGACAGTGACATGGATTGCCGGGCCTCGTAGCCATGGTCGTTAGAACTTGTCTCTAGCATTCCACCGCGTAGAGGGTCGCGGGTTCGAGTCCCGCCTTGGGCATGGATGTTTATGTGTATAGGTATGAAAATACAGAAAACAGATAGGAAAATAAACGGGAACAATAAAAAACTGTTAAATAGGAAAAAGAAAAATGTATATCTATATACAATTATTATTATTATTATTATTATTATTATTATTATTATTATTATTATTATTATTATTATTATTATTATTATTATTATTATTATTATTATTATTATTATTATTATTATTATTATTATTATTATTATTATTATTATTATTATTATTATTATTATTATTATTATTATTATTATTATTATTATTATTATTATTATTATTATTATTATTATTATTATTATTATTATTATTATTATTATTATTATTATTATTATTATTATTATTATTATTATTATTATTATTATTATTATTATTATTATTATTATTATTATTATTATTATTATTATTATTATTATTATTATTATTATTATTATTATTATTATTATTATTATTATTATTATTATTATCATTATTATTATTATTATTAACAAAATATGGATGAGCCACTGGCAGTTTCATTGGATTATAAAAACAGGTAATTCATAAACTATAATTATAGTTATAGTATTTAAAACTATACATAAATTACGAAAATGCTCTCTCCAATTTTGATTTTGGCAACTGCATCATTGTAAGAGTTTGTAAAATATCATTTTCTTACCCTTACGTCTGCGCCAAGCAGACCTGCATGCTGTATGAGTGTGCGAGAGAGAGGGAAATATAAAAGGAGTGGGGTAACAAGCTGGCAACGCTGAGTGTGATATGACATCTGATTAGCTGGACTCCACAACTCTTCCCATTTGAAACACATAATAATAAGTTTCATTGTGATATGACTTCTCATAAAAACATATTTGTCAACACTAATGACAAAGGGTGAAGTGATTCTTGGATACAAATTACTACTTAGTTGTATTTAGTTTTTAGCACCCTATATCGACGGAATGTGCAACACTTGCCATACCGATGTAGGTAGCGTTTACCTTGTTTTTAACTGCAAGGGCCATTCGCCTGCATGGAATTAACAAATACCAGTTTGGGTGTACGTACGCTGTTAACCCTGACAGCACAATACGATTTGACAAATAGCTAAACAAGATGTAAAACAATACCCAGCAATTACACAGACCCAGATACGGAACTGCATGCCCCGGCGTTGGTAGGCCCCCCCTTATCAAGGAGGGTCCCGTAGGAGATGGCAGTCCACTCCCCCGCCCCTTTCGAAACTCTAAAAAGATAATTAAACGAGATACTCTGACGACGCAACGCAGTCGAATCATTTCGAGATTAAATCGATAGTCTGCAAGCTCGAGTTGATTTATAGAACTCGCCGAATCTTTACCTATAAAATGTGTGTGTCACTTATAAGCTCATAAATAAGGCTACTGTTCAGCGCTGAAATACGATATTGTAACAAGCAGCGGATAAAATTTAGAGCCATGAGAAGTGGATTAAATACAACTGGTGGAAACTTTTTCAAATTGGCAGGGGTGGTTTTCACCCTGAGATAATACGTTAAAGTAATGCACCCGTGGAAAATGAAAAACCTAAAGCTTTCTGCATGGCTTACCTAGGAAGGCGAAGTAATTGCAATCAGCCAATCATAGCTTTACGCTCTGGAAGAGCATTCCTCCCTTTTTTCAAATATTGTTCTTTATCGCTGTAAAAAGCTTTCATTATAACTTCCATATAAATTTCAACACATACGTGGGACACTGGCAAGAATTTAAGACAAGTACGAGGATGGTCTGAAAAGTTCTTGACGTCACACAGAGATCGAGGCACTACTTGCATGACTTTTTTTCTTTACGTTGGTACCCTATGTAAGATTACAAGTCATTGCAGGCAGTAATTGACCGTAGCCAGTTGCTTGAAGCAGTGGAAGTGCGCATTACTTTGAAAATGGAGAAATTTGAGTTGTTTCACGAGGTCTACCCGAAAATCCAAAGACTCCGGTCTCCGTCAGCCCGGGAGCGATGGAAAACTCCGGGGTTCTTTCCTTGGGCAATACTTGGAGTCTAAAAAGCCTCCCCTCCCCATGTTAAGACGGGTGGAAGTGGATACGCCACTTAAGCGCGTCAACCCCGCAACCTTTTAGGCAACCTTCTGCCTTTTCCGGGTGGCCGAAACCTGTCTGGAGGTACCCGATCTCCCGCGGGTAACGGGAACACACTGCCCCCTCGAGTCCAACCCAATCCGAACTCCCATTCAGGGAGGGGCTCGAATGTTCGGCCCGAGGCTCCTCTGGTAACCTCAGAGGTAGCACGAGTGCCAAGGGTCCGCAGCGCTCGCACCACAGCAGCTGAAGGGGACGGATCCACTCCCTTACAGGAAGTATCGTGCTGTCATAAAATTCTTAGTACAGGAACATTTAGCACCTAAATGTGTATAGTGACCCTTAAGCTTAGTTTCCACTTGAAGAAATCGGTGGCCGAATTTAAGCTTGTCCCTGAAAGCGTTCAAGACGATCCACGCGAAGGACTCCAAAAACTGTAACCACGCCGGAAATCAGTGAAAAAGTGATGGCATGATTTTGGATCATCGGCGTACAAAGGTGCGTGAAATTACTAATGTTCTTGGAATTTCAACTAAACGTATTTCAACTGGCATCCGGAATTAAACATGAAAACGCTTTGCGCAAGATGGGTGCCGCGTATCCTCACTGTGGATAAAACATGCATTCGCGTGACACTTTCTGAAAATGCATGGAACATATTCAGGAGAACAGGAGTGACGTTTTGCGCCAATTCAACACTACACATCCGAATTCAAGCAGCAGTCGAGGCAGTGACAGAAGCCTGTTCTTCTGTTCCAAAGAAGGCGAGGACGGTGACATCGGCGGGAAAGATCATGGCGTCAGTGTTTTAGGATGCCAAAGATATTTTTTGATTGACTGTCTCGAGAGAGGTAAAACCATTACAGGAGAGCAGCACACTCAACTTCTCACAGAACTAAATGCAAGCATTCTTAAAAACAGACCTGGGTTAAAAAAGAAAATAATTGTTTTCTATTATGCATCTGCCCACTAGTGTTTTGGCAATGGGGAAATTGAGAGAACTGCACGATGAATTGCTGGAACATCCACCTTATTCCCCAGATTTGGCTCCCTCCAAATCTGAAGGAATTCTTTGCTAGTAGGCGCTTTTTGTCCAATGAAGAAGCAGTTGCCGTTGTAAATGAGTACTTTGCAGTACTTTCAGAGGAACACTACAGAGAGGGATAATGTCATTGGAACACCGCTGGAGAAAATGAATGGACATTAGAGGAGATAATGTTGAAAAATAAAACTACTTTGAAAGCATGAATGGTCGTTTTCACATCAAGCCCGAGAACTTTTGGGAACACCCTCGTAATAATTTTTATCCAACCATAGTCTATAGGACTGCAAAAGTTGCAGAAGAATCAAAATATCTATATGTATAAAGAACAATTAAAATGTATGTGATAGTTAAACAAAAGAAAGTTATAAGAACCATACTATTATTTAAAAAAAAAACACAAATCCAGTAAAGAATGCATGGAGAGGAGGTTCCAGCGGATGAATAAAACCCGATTTTAAGATTAGTCTAAATTTCTACCATTCAGTACACAGAAGACATTTTCGTATGTCAGCCTCAAGGTGCAAAGAAGCTCAAAGCTGAATATAACTGTTGCTTTCAGAAACTGTTTCTAAAAATATATTCCTTTTTTTATTGTTCATTAGTTTCACGTCATTATTTATTTTACATACTAATGAAGAACAGAGTTATCTTCCGGACTTTTAGGACGTGGTCCAGTGGGATTGAAATATCCCAATTAAAGCTCTGAATAATCACTCCTTTTAAAGTTGCCAAGTGTAGTCTTTGGCGAAACGTCGACATAATTCAATCCTAAGATCACGGCCTACAAGCCCACAAGATAACTCTATTATTCATTGTGCCGGTCGTGAAATCCTCGGGAAATATATCCCATACTAGTATTTAAAATGTAAACACGCCATAAAGTCATTTCATTTATGTATTTCTTTCTTCATGGGCCCACAAATAAATATTTATTCCATCAACTTATATTTTGTTTCACTTCTTGAAAACTCATGTTACTATATAGAATATGAGTAGTTGTCATGCAGTTTTTGAGATTACTCACTCAGATAAGATGTTCTCCATATCTCCATAAGCGCTTTTCGGTCTAGTTTAGACCATCTTCAGTGGGTGCTGACCAGCTAGATGGTCTAAACTAGACCGAAAAGCGCTTATGGAGATATGGAGAACATCTTATCTGAGTGAGTAATCTCAAAAACTGCATGACAACTACTCATATTCTATATAAAACATATCTCACTTTTAACACTTGACAATGTCTTATTTAAAACTCATGTTACTACTTGTGATTAATCTCAAATATCTAAAACTTTCGGCACAAACTGATCTCGAAATCCTACGTTAGCTACCTTGCTATTCGTTCAACAAATTCAAAAGTTATAACAATTATATTATCTGTGTTATGTATAGGAAAATTTTTATTCCACACGAGAATTCTAATATCGCAATTAATATAGGAATAATTTAAAATGCTATGACACAAACACAAAAAGTAACTGCATGGGAAATTTCTGCTTGTGAGTAATATTTGAAAATGCCAAACTTACAAGGAAAGTACTTGAGCTCGAACAAACTTATATGTATGAGAGTTTGTTTAAAGGTCTCTTAAGTACCTCTCAGTGTTTGGTGGGTGTCGTTTTTCTACAAATCTCTGCAATCATGCCCTATATATCATTACAACCTTTTTGTGTAATTTACGTCCTCCAAAGTTAAGTTATATCGGACGATGAATGAAATGGGTGAAATGATGCTTAAAATGAGTCCGGGATCCATAGAGCTTAGAGTTACCTGACATTCGTATTTAAAGATAAGGGAAAATCCCGGAAAAAATCTTATCCAGTTAACTCACCCTGAACGAGATTCGAACTCGGGACCTCTTGAACGTGAGGCAGGTACGCTGCCATCTACGCTACCGAGGCGGGCAGACATATCTTTATAGTTGTCATTGTAGACGTCATACCCAATGCTGATTTCTTAACTATAAATGTAAATGGGAACTCTTTATAAAATGCTCGCAGCAATATGTATGACTGCAAAACGCACAGTAAAGAAAAGCAAGTTGATCGCATGTCATGTTTGCACATTCTATAATATCAGTGTTGAAGAATACCTAAATTATAGTTTTGAAGTAGTCCACTCGTTCACCAGTATCATATCTACTGTGCACCGACGTAAGTCCCTGAGAGGAATGTGCACCCTCACAGAGTGAGATAGGGCAATGTGTGACAGAGTTCGCATGCTACACAATGAGTAGAACCGTTTAAAAGAAATGCGCCGTGTTCGCTGTGTACTAAAGATCCGAGAAGATTTATTCTCAAAAGTAGAAGAAGTTAAGAATGTTTTGGAATGTCCCGTAACTGAACCGACATGGGGTGTCATAAACTATCCAGGGACTAACACTTATTGAAGATACATCCAACTGAGAAAACAAACACATGTGATGAATTACAGCGCTTATCCTACTTTATTTAATATCTAAAGCTCTCAAACTTTGGCTTAAAATGACGTTAAAAACAGGTCATAAGTGAATTTTCAGCCAAATAATTAAAGAACGAAGTATGCCAGTTCCATATAAATCACTATTTACATATGTTAAAATGAGATAGTCGAGTCCAAGTAAGGGTGACACAAATACATAGTGCCCGCCTCGGTAGTGCAGATGGTAGCATGTCTGCCTCATGCACAAGAGGTCCCGAGTTCGAATCCGTCAGAGTGAGTTACCTGGATACGGTTTTCTCCAGGGTTTTCCCTTATCCTTCAAGACGAATGTAAAGTAACTCGAAACTCCATGGATCCTGAACTCATTTGAGCACCATTTCCCTCATTTTATGCACCGTCCTATATGACTTAACGTTGGAGGACGTAAATTACAGGGGGGAAAAAGGTTAATTGGAAAGAACACAAATGTATCGACATTATTACTGCATAATTAAAATATATATAAATTGTAGGTTATAATAACAATTCATAATAAATGTATTTTGATAATGAATTTAACGTTAAAATTCAATATTTATTTTATTTCATTTAAATCATGTAATCTAATGTTATTACCCTCTGTAGTAATTTTCAATAGTGAACAGTAAAGTGCACCTATAGATGACTAGTCAATTGGGAGACACATCAAAGGAACTAAAGACTGAATCTAGAATCTTTAAGCATTATATCTACTACATGCTATTCTATTTGCAGAAAGAGCCATCAATACATCGTAAAAGCGGTACCTGTAATTATCAGTGTTTTGTCTGATAAATAAAACAAAGGAACAAACACAGAAATAAAACTACCACGAACACACATGTCAACCTGAAGTACATACATCTATTTGTTCTCAGAAGAAAGACGGCTTTACTTTCAATTGCTTTATAATGATTTGTTCTCCATTGGCAAAACATCTTATAGCCAGGATGCATCTCCATATTGGGATCAAGCTATGTGGGTGGTGAAACCTCTTATGAAGAACGATGCGTCCTCTAGTGTTCATCTAAGTGGCACTCATGAGAAAGAAAAGACAGAGAAAATAACAACGTTTGTATTTTGACTTCCAGTCGAGAAGTCAGATACTCAAACACGAGTGGAACAGTTTTTACTTACCCAGAAGGTTAAGAGTAACGCTTGGAAGTGCCGATTCTCTGAAGGTCCAGCTTAAACGATTCAAAGAATTACTAAACATTAACTCTTTTAGTTCCCATGCCTGCCATAACGGACACATATGTATAAATTATTTACCGAGTTTAAATACAATTAAACTGTTAAAAAGGAAGAAGCTTTTACATACACCTTTGTATCTTTCTTGTTTAACATTTCAATAGTTAAGTTTAGGGGTACTAGAGTGGCTCAAATTACATTAAAATTTAAAATAAATTTCTTGAGGACTCTGTTACAAAGCACGTTTTTGAACATTCTTTTTCTGTCAACATATTCGAAGACAGATATTTCTTGCTCATGGCCCTATCCTGTCCTTTATTACCGACTAGAACCTGATTAATTGTAAGTATTTATGTCCTGACAATCATGTTCTATATTTTTCACATCTCAGCTGCCAACACTAAGCAGCAAGTGCTTTTAAGGCACATATTTACTTACGTTTTCAGAATGAATTTGCTGGAGAGTAAGAAGAGCCTGAAAGAGCATTTTCCAGTGTGAAATTTGTGAGCAAGAATTATCATTCTATATTCATCAATTTATATATTTTTTCAGTTAAATTTCCATATATTTGAAATTAAATAAACATTATATAGACAACTTAACATGTTATTTAACAAAATGTTATACCATTTTGAGAAAAAAACACTTAATAAATTATTTGACAAATGCTACACATGTTTTTTGCATGTTATCACCAAATTATTCCTTGTTTAGCTTAGAAAATAAGAGTTATACGAGTTCATAGTGCTTGCCAGAGAATTATTCAAATATAGTAGACTATTAATTCAGGAAATAATTTTTTTATTGCTGTTTGGTTCTAGTCAAAGACGTAAGTCGTTTGATTTTCCACTTACTATTTTAAGGTATGATGAATGTAGGGGTTAATTTACATATTTATTGTTGCAATTAATCTTTCAGATAGATATTACGTAATAAAAATTACGATATGTTACAGGTATTATATGTGTGAATAAATTAACAGTTTTAAAATAATGCATTTATAAATGTTTATTTGCAGGAAAAGGCTCAAAAATTCAAATCCAGAGATTAAATTATGAACTTTCATGGAAATCTCCATAAAAGTACTATTAATATTTAAATTTTACTCTCTTGAAAAAATTTTCCCTATTAATAAATGTGTATAAATTCTACAAAAACCATTTACACAAATGTCTTAAAAACTTTACACAGATAAGTTAAAGACAAGTCTTCTCAGCAATTTTATTTTTCGTTTTGGTATATAATGCGTACACTTAATTCATCTTAATGGAAAAAAATAACACTTAAGAATATAAATATTGTACTTTGTACTTTCAGGGGATTAAAATTACTCCACGAGTTAATTTAAATTTCTTCTGTAATACTAGAATAAGTTACATAAGCATATTTGCATTGAACACGTTTTATGTCTAATGAACCCTTTTCAAATTATCCTTGTGTAGAAAGAGTTCCAACAATATGCTTTGAAGACGCATTTCTAATAATTCGTAATAACTCTTTCACTTTCCTTAGTGCACAATATTAAACCAATAAGATGAAGTGTTATCAGTTTTCAGATACAAGTCAAAAGAAAAATTGGAGAATCTAAGTTAAGCAACATATCACAAAATATGGATATAGAATATAAGGGCCTGAGAATACCCTATAGCTGCAGAAATAACACGGATACTTTTGCAGAAACAAGGAATGCGTGACTGTAGAAACGTAATTTGGAGTTTGGTTTTTCAGTAACATCTTTATGTACATAATAGCCTAAAAATACATACTTAACTACAAACAGTAAAATATTTTGCATGTGTAGCTTACAAAATACCAAATTTATTAAATCCGTAATATATATTTCATATGCTTTATGGTGCCAAATTTCCAATGACACCTTAGTTTTCCTTTGGACAAAATAGGTGAGAAGCAGCTACCTTTTCGCACCGCTTCACTCTCTAGGGTATCGAACATAAGCCCTCTCTAATGTCGCGGCACCCACTGTAAGTCACAGCATTGAAATAGGCTTCTTAGAGAGAATGCACTGAATTGCCATATATTGACGTCGCACCAGTAACGCGCTTAGTGTCTCACTAACTGCTTTTCTCGCTGACAATGACTTATTCAAAAGCTGGAAATTTTCCACAGAACATTCTAGAATGTTCTGGAGGAAGAGAGAGCAAGAAGCACAAAACGCTTTATAAACTTGGTCATAGCTACTGCATTGTATTATGTATAACATCCCATAGAATAAAACCCCTGTTTTGGTCAGATAAATATTGAATGTTGATTGCACGGACAAAGGCTGCGAAGTGACACAAGCTGACATTCACTTAACGCACATGAGCTTACATCTAGCCCGCTTGCTCTGTCCTAAGTAATCTGCCTGAAGAAGTGTGGATATGTCAAACTTCCTTATTGATTCTATAAATACATTAAGGAATGTACGACTTAACGTTGTGAAAATAAAAATTCTTGAGCACGGAATGAATTTCTTGCTCACAAATCCTAACAGCAATATGTATCAGTTTTTTTTTTAATTTACGTCCTTTAACCTTTTAAGTCATATCGGACGATGAATGGAGTGGGTGAAATGGTGCTCAAATAGGCCCAGGGTCCATGGAGCTTAGAGTTAGCCGAAATTTGTCTTTTTGGATAGGGGAAAACCCTGGAAAAAGCCTTATCCAGGTAACTCACCCTGACCAAGATTCGAACTCGGGACCTCTTGAGCGTGAGGCAGACATGCTACCATCTATGCTACCGAGGCGGGCGTATAAGATATTATAATTATTTAAGACACCTCTTTCTTCAGCAAAAGGAGTTGCCTAAAGTTGAGCAAATATATGTCCTTAAAATCAGCAGCTACTAGTACTTATAGCTCAGATGAAGAAAGTATTGAACATCACTGTTGTATACGAATGTCTGATCAATTAGGTTCGAATCGATAATAAAAGAGAGAGTGGGTCCGCATACAAGAAACGGTGGTTTAATGCTGTTAACGAGCCGAAATTTAAAAGAAGTGATATAATTTAGCAATGCTAGTCAAGCACGAACTTTTTATTATGTGCTTTATTGAGGTTGAAGCAGCAACAAATGCTTTCATCTGGAAACACTTTTTCTTCATTCTATTTAATGTATTCCATATAAATATCAATAAGGATGATATATCTGAAGAATCTTTAGATGTAATTAAAAATTATATTTATGTAGGAATTGGGAATAAATGTACAGCAACACAATTTAAAATCCCACCACTCTCCAAAGTTGTGTAACCAGTTCTTCTGAAGAGTGTTATGAAGATATTCTGGTTTATATGAATGAAAACATTATAATTATAAAACATACAAGCTAATATTTACCTAACACCATTCACATAACAAATCTAACAACCTTTAATGGTATGCTAGTGTTGCAGATCAATTGTTGAGTTAGTCTCTCTCAAATATCCCTGTGTCCATATTCTTCGGTGGCAAGCGCCTTTCCTTCCTTTCAGATTTTGGGCTTCTTAGATATTTTCACACAGAGCCTCGTTTTGCAAACAATTAGAACGCCCATACGTTCCCACAGTATTCTTTTGCCCCATAATTAAGCAATCAACAGTAACTACTACTAAATGTACTTGTCTCGGTTTAAAATATATTTTGAGGAGTCAGTGGTCTTCCAAATGAAAGACCCAGACCTCTTAGTTATCATGGCATTTTATTTAAAGGTATTGACTTTTATAAAGCCCTTCAGGATAAAACTTAAATAAGTTTATCCTCTTATACATAATATTGTATGAACCAATTCAGTACTATAGCAGTCAGATTGGTTTTCTTACTCTTCATTTCTTTACTTCATTATATTTCATATTATTTGTTCACAGTTTCGTTTATGTCATTGTTCAAAATGCCTTCTTTTCATTGACCTTTACAGTGAAAATTATACATATAGGTATAGTTTTCTTATTGCACAAGTCAGATAAATAGTTTTGAATACTGCAGCTCCATATGTTTTATTTGCCGAAAACATAATAATGAATATATTTATAAATATTTTCCTATTTATATACCTTTCAATTCCATAAAACTTTAATATTAAAAATTAGTTACTCAGATGTTGTCACGCGAAACCTTTTAATATTTGTTATATATTCACATACTTCTGGTTAGCTTTAGAAGACTTCGACAATCGAAGGAAGCAATACAACATTTTTTAAGGCCATTAACTGTCTTCAACTACCCCCAAATTTATGTCTGCAAAACAAAGGAATACGGAGAGAAATGCTGTCAATACATGTATATGGTATATTTTTAAGTTCGAAAGCAAATAAGGTCATTTACTAGCCTGAAAGACAAACCTGATAATTTCATAACGGTTCATAAATATTTTTCACAAAATCTGTACATACAACTGCCGTTAGCGCGAGGATTAACTAAATATGGTACATAATAACCAAGTCACATTCAAGTTAATTGATGGAAATTAATAATTTCTTCATACTAGCCGTATCTAGGCTAAGGTTTTTGGATAGATAGAGTCAACATGAAAAATGCAATGCCACGGCCGGGATTTGAACCACGGATATCCTGGTTTTCGTCCAGACGCTCTTACCCATTCAGCTACCATGGCCAACTTCCCGTCATGACATCATATTCTCCAGTTGACTCATATTTTCCCAGTAAACCATTAGGAACTCTCGTATTCGAGATACACCGCTTGTGGCAACTTACTATTGGAAGTACTTGAGTCCCTGGCATCCATCATTTAACTCTTATTATTTAAGTTTAATTGATGGAAAATTAATCATATCTTCACACTAGCCTTTTAAAAAATATGAGTCAACTGGAGAATTTGATGTCATGACGGCAAGTTGGCCATAGTAGCTCAATGGGTAAGAGCGTCTGGATGGAAACCAGGAGATCCCTGACTCAAATCCCTCCACGGCATTGAATTTTTCATGTTGATTGTATCTATCCAATCACATTTATTTCTACACTGTATCAAAATTAACGGGACGAGATGGCTTCACTGTAACGAGTGAGGCTTATATTTGAGAGATGCCAGGCTCGATTTTCTTCGACCATCCTATGTGACCTGTGGCATTTTTGTAGATTTGCCTGGTAGAGGAATGCTGGGGTGGTTTCTCAACTACTATAATTTGCTTCCTAACGTTTTCTCTTCATTCTGTTTCCTGCTGAGGCTTCAGGTGTGCTTTAAAGTTTCATGACGTAAGTGGTACTAGGGTTCGGATGTTGCTCAAAGGATACAAGGGGCTGCTTGTTCAACAGGTCGTTCGTCGCTCTCTTTAAGTAGTTCCAGCATTGTGGCGGTTCTTCGAGCTTGGGATTTTAGGAACTTCCGTGCCTCACTCTCAGGCCAGCCTGGGCCTGAAGAGTTCTATAGTTCCTTCACTTCATCCCCTCTTCCTTGATCGTGATAGCCACAGTAGTTCCACATAGATCGCAGTCCTCGGATTGTCCCTCTCATAGAATAACTTATATGCACATATATCAATATACTTCAAGATTAAATTTGTGATATTCTCCACTTCTTTCCATTACTTTTACTTTTTGTTTTGTTTTCTGTTATTCGCAATGTGTTCTGCTATATTAATAATAGTTGTAACTTAAATTTGTATTATAATAAATAATTATTATGAAATAAAGTGTATATTTAATATCGCTTTTCATTCTACCAACATATGCAGAAGGGCTAGATATAACTTTAAATTTACAGAATAAAAAAATATATCTTTGTGTTCTCTCATACTTTTTAGAGATTTATAGTCAGTTAAATTTAAGGCTATTCTATTAATTAGATTTAAAACATTGTTTATTATACACACAATATGGTTCAACAAAGGAAAGAGTTTCGCATAAATGTTAAATGTAGATCTCTAGCTAGCGAGCGTTCCTCTTAAGCAACAGTGGCAGCAACAGAAGGAGAGAGACCACGTATAAGGCACCGTAGTCCAACTGCACGAGTCTTACGTATTTATCACGGATGACAGCCATAGGAATGAAGTAATTTTAGTTCGACTCCGATTCTTGACTTGGTGATTCGTCTTTGTTCAGATTGCCGACATATGATGGCGATCTAATGGGAATTTTTTTCTCCTTTCTGCTTTTTTATTTTTTGAGACCGTTTCATCTTATTTTCTTCCTTCTTCATCTCTCCCCGAGCTTTCTATAACTTGTTTTTATCACTAACTCAGTTCATTTCCCCTTTCCGAGAATATGAGTACTAAAAATATAAGATTTTATTTAGAATGGTAGCATCCCTTTCTCAAGTTTTCATTAGTTCAGAAAGTAACACAGGCCTCAGTTGTCAATGAGGACTGAAACTGCAGCATTCAACGTACCACCATAGTTCATATAGCGAAAGCTATCTTTATATTCTCTACTGTGTATTTATGGATAGTAGAGGAAGTACTGTATTCTACTAAAAATTCAATACCAAGGTTTCAGCAGATATAATACCAATAAAAACTCCGGAATAAAAGCAAACAGGAAATAAAGCAACACAAAAATTATAAAATATCATAGTGTTGTGTAAGCGCTTGCACATTTCCGTCTGCTATTTTAGTCAAATTGTTTTGAACTATTTTGAAAAAATAGTTTTTCCGAAACATTTGAATGTAAAGAATAGTTGCTACATCTAAAATTTAGCCGAGTTTTGTTTTCAGTGATGCTACTCACAAATACATACATATATGCACAAATCCTTTTATTTTAGTTAATTGATAGAAATTAATCATTTCACATAGACTAGGGCTTTTGATAGAGTCAACGTGATAGAGTCAATGCTATGGCCGGGATTTGACCACGGATCTCCTGGTTTCCGTCCAGACGCTCTAACCCATTGACCTACCATGGCCAAGTTGCCGTCATGACACTAAATTCTCCACTTGACTAGTATATTTCCCCGCTAGATCACTAATCCTTGTTTCACATAAGCTTGCCCCGCATCTCTTAACGGTCACGGAATGGCACCGCCTATGGCGTATAGCGCGTAAGCATTAGCCTATTAGAGTAAGGGGGAAGGTAGTTGCACGCGGATGTGATGATGATGATGATGATATATATATATATATATATATATATATATATATATATATATATATATATATATATATATATATATATAAGGGCGCTCAACTATGGCGGTCATCAGCGCCTTTTAAAAAACTAGTCATGGCAAAAGCCAGATATAAAACTTTCTAAAAGCTATACAAGTGTAACAAAACCTATTAAAAATACACGTACATAAAAAACATCAAACAAAGCGGAGTGATACATGTCAGCGGGGCAAGGTTATATGAAACAGAGTAGGGGTCTCGCATTCGAGATACGCTGTTTGTGGCGACATACTATCGTAAGTACTTGAGTCTCAGGCGTCATCATTTAACTCTTATTATTTTAGTTAATTGATCAAAATTAATCATTTCTTCACACTAGCCGTACACAGGCTACGGTTTTTGATAGATAGAGTCAACATGAAAAATTTAATGCCATGGTCCTCAATGCACGTTGACCCTATCTAACAGAACTTTTTGTTTAAAAATGAAACAAAGCATATACCTTTTTGATATGTCGGCATCGAAATTTTTGGTGTAGTAAAAAACCATCTCTTCCTACTATGTGCATGGGAGAGGGAATAAAATCACAAGGTAACTGTAAACTAAATAGTTAAAACTAGAGGAACACCTCAGAGAACATTTAGTGAAGTGTATTGATTAATAAAGTAAGTGTAATTAAATTGTAATTTTAGGCACTAATTCGGTGAAGTTTCTAGACTTCTAGATGTTGTATTTGTCTGTACAGCTTAGAAGACAGGAGTAAACAGGTTTATATAGTCTACTAAACTCAACTCTGGTTCTTTCTGCACTTATATGTCTACTGCTATAAGAGGAGCATGATTACATCTCAGCCGAAGCACAAGATTTACCCTGCTTTTACTCTGTTTACTCTGTTTCAAGCTGCTTTACAAAACTGCTCAAAAAGTTTGCATATTTTGCAGCTCAAAGTCTAATTGCTTACAGAAAGTTTAAAGTATATCTCCATTAGCAAGCAAATTCTGTGATAATTTATCCGAATTTTGAAGCAAAACACTGCTTTCATTTTTATAACACACACTCCTTACCCATATCGTCAAAATATTTTTTTTTTCTGAAATTTTAATTTCGGTATTAACTTTATTTATAATTTGACTTCTTCAGTACACATATGCCTCAATGTAAGATAGGCGATGAAAATATTTTTTGCCACAAATTCCAACAAATTATCCTCCATATCCGACAGTGAGAAGACTGAAAAGAAGAGTACAGACTGACTTAAGACTTTGAATGACATATTTCTATTTAGCTTCAGGATTGAATGATCTCCTGAGTATAATTTCAAATTATTGTTATAATTTATATTTGCAAGACTACCATTATTTAATATACAGTAAAGTTTAGTGAATTAAAGGAACTATTTTCTGTTATTTCACTGAATTATACAGCAAAGTTTTAATTAAGAACCCTATTTCCCAAACCATAGTTATATCTTAAATAGCTTCAGTATTCTTCCCCTGGCTATAACATAAACTCAGCATTTTGTTACTTATGTATATATAAATACAGCTCAGATTTAATCAGAATTGCGTCCTTATTCAATTGGAAACCTCAACTAGTGCGATCTATATAAAGATGTTTAGCACAGGAGAACGGGTTGCCATTGTTTGTGCACGAGTATGCGGATTGTCATATGAAGACGCCAGAGCGGAATTTACACGTAAATTCCACAAACCAGCCCCATCAAGGGCACACATTCGTCTGTTTGTGAACAAATTTAAGCGTACCGGCAGTGTGTGTGTGTGTGTGTGTGTGTGTGTGTGTGTGTGTGTGTGTGTGTGTGTGTGTGTGTGTGTGTGTGTGTGTGTGTGTGTGTGATGAGACACGTCTTGGACGATCACGCGTCTTTTCAGAAATAGTGCAGCAGGCTCAAATTGCCAGTCATATGAGGCCGAAGGCGTCAATTCGACGCCTCAGTACGGAATTGAACGTCCCTCGCAACACAGTGTAGAAAATTCTACGTTTCACTCTACGAAAACGCCCGTATCACATTCAAGTTCTGCACCATCTTGAGGACCAGGATTTCGCCTGTCGTCGGGCAATGTGTTATGAGCTCCTGGAATATGTAGACAATGAGAATTTAATGGACAACATTTTATTCTCCGCTGAAGCCACTTTTCATGTTTGTGGGAAAGTGCACAGATACAACAGCCTAATATGGGCATATGAAGAACCACATGAGGTATAAACCGAAAGTCAATGTTTGGTGGGTATGACAAACGCAAAACTGTAAGGCCCATTTTTCTTTGCCGAAAGGTCAATAACAGGTAACATCTACCTCAACATGTTAGAACTGTTCCTTGAACCGCAGATTCAAGAGGATGGCATACTGGATACAGTTGTGTTTCAGCAAGATGGTGCGCCTCCACATTTTGCAAACATCGTCCGTGATTACCTGAACAGAACCAGGGAAATGGTTAATCAGAGGTTTACCTCGGCTGTGGGTTCCCCGTTCACCGGACCTTACTCTTTAAACTTTTTTTTTTCATGGATGTACATCAAATCTAAATTGTACACTAGCAAAGTGAATGGTGTGCCTGAGTTACGGAATTGTATGAGGGAAGCAGCAGGTCAAATTACGGTTGACATGTTACAGTCTACATTTCGTTCCACTACTGAAACATGGCATGTGTGTTTTGTGCTAGATGGAGGTCATGTAGAAGGACACTAGAATATGTGTAATAATTCAAAACAATGTTGCTTTTTCAATCACTGTCTTCCTTCATTGCAATGGATAGTGACTTCAGAGACATCCTGTATAACACACAATTGGAAGATTACATTACACTATTTATATCTCAGAGAAAATGTTGGAAGTGTCCTCCACCAGCACCTATGGATCGTTGGTCCCATCTTATTTGATATGACTGTAGACACTGAAGTTTATATGGGTATCTTCAATACATTGTGGAGCAGATGGATGGTATCGAATTGAGAGAAGTTTATTTCCAGCAAGATGGAGCAACGTGCCATACATCTAATGACACCATGGAACTTATAACCATTTTCTTTGATAATCGAATAATCTCAAAATTCTGTGGCCACCCCAGATCCCCTGGCCTAAATTCACCGGAGTTTTTCTTGTGGGGATATATAAAAATAGAGTGTATAAGAATAGAACGCGGACAATTGATGTTCTCAAGGAATCCATTCTAACCGAAATAAGTAGCATTGGCGATGACTCTCTCCGTAAAACTTCAGAGAATATGGTGAGACGAGTGCAAACATGTATAGATGCTGGTGGAGGACACTTCCAATATTTTCTCTGAGATGTTAATAGTATAATGTAACCTCCCGATTGTGTATTATATTCTCCCAAAGTTGCATGTGTTCTTTAATTAGTTCAAAGGTTATGGCCTATTGAAATGGATCAGGTTGATATGGATCGCACTGTTTTGCAACACAATTGTTTTGCAATAGAAGGTTCAACAGTTAGTTACGGAAATATAAGCTTTGCATTACATAGCAGATAATTGCCCGCCTCGGTAGCGAAGATGGTAGCATGTCTGCCTCACTTTCAAGATGTCCCGAGTTCGAATCTCGGTCAGGGTGAGTTACCTAGATCAGGTTTTCTCCTGGGTTTTCCCTTATCCTTCAAGACGAATGTCGGGTAACTCTAATCTCTATGGACCTTGCACTTATTTGAGCATCATTTCACCCAATTCATTCACCGTCAGATATAACTTCACGTTGGGTCGGACGTAAATGAATGAAAAAGAATAGCAGATAATTTTTAGAATCTTATAGGAATGCAAATAAGGCTAATATTTCACAATTGTTTGCGGTAAAGCAAAAATAGAATATAACGTACGTCCTCTAGAGTTTACCTGTGATAGGTAAAGAAAGTATTGCATTTCACTAAAACTTTCGATATGGTGTACTAGGAGTGGTCCTATAAACTTAAATTTTAATATTAGAGAGGTCCATATAGATATGTTTATTTGTTGGTGTATCTGCGAAGAGCAATAGCCCCAAAACGAAACTCATCCTCCATGGCCTGGAGGTAACATACAAGTAAGTATGTAAGTACATGTAAGTACCTGGCTCCGAAGGTCGCGGGTTTTAACATGTGCAAGGTAATGTATTTTTTTGTCCTAAAGGCTCACTAGCCTAACTTAATTTAGACACAGCTAATTCATTGAAAAATTAATAAAATTACGACTATGAAAGCCTCAGAGATAAGAAAAGTTTAGAAGAAATGCTTTCAAAACATCATTTTGTGTCAAATGATAGTTGTTGAGTTAGTAGTCATTTCCAAGGCAAGCGTTATTTTTAATTTGAATTTTTCTGTAGCTTTATCATACATTTTCTGTCCAGCTATTTCACATATTTTATGCTAGGATAAGGAAAACCAGAGACAGCATACAGCGACTAATTCTTAAAGATTTTACCCTATCATCCATGTACCTGCAAATTTATGTACACATCATGACAATATATATGCAAACGTCTTTCCGATTACGTGTATGCACAGAAAAAGTGATCCTAGGAGGGAATGATGAGCAGAGAACCACGAAGAGCGAGCACATTACGAATTAAAGTATGGACGGTGTTCCTAACGGCTTCAATAAAAATACATCCAACCCTGCCCGACTTCACCCTTAACCCCGTCGTTTCTCACTATGCAGAGGCAGTCCAGGATTCAGCCTAAGTAACAAGGGGAAATATATGAGCAGGTGATATTGATGAGTACTCACTTAAGTTCTGTTGATTATGAACTCTGGAACGTTTCCGATCACCTATAGGGATCTCATCAGCGACCATTACTGCACCTGATCGAAAACGTTCCAGAGTTCAAGAACAACAGAAGTTAAGTGAGTACTCTTCAATATCACCCACTAATATAAAACCAAAAGCTATGTCTCACTTTAAATATTTTGTTGTACTTAGAATAACAGGGGGAAGCCATAGAACACTCTGAGTAAAAGTTTGATAGAACCCATGACGTCACGTTGCTCAGTCATTGTGGATAGAGTAGTTCATGACAACATACTTTTTCTAAATTGTTCAATAAAATATCTTAGATGCTCTTCAAAGTTTGGGTGTAGTCTTTCTGCGCATTAATTAGTATATATCTATCTTTACTTGCCTTAGGCTGAAGTAGTAATAACAATTGGTTTACCACAATACCAGATCAGATAAAAATGACAATAGACAAGCTATCTTGATGTGATTCCTACAACAGTGTCTAATTTGTATGTCGCTTGGCAGGTATTAGATTTCGATCAAGCTCATTTCCGTTACATGGGCAGGCATATTTTAATAACCGGAAGCTTCAATATTATACTGTAGAAAATGTCCACTACCTAAAGATTAGGATTGAAATGATTATGTTGTTATTCAAGCAATAGTGATGATTTGTTATTATTCAGAACTAATCACAATGGAATATAGGTCTGTATTATGGAGCATCTAACAGACACTTGAGAGAATTTCAGTATGATTTAATAAAGCTGGAGCTTTATAAATATAAATGCTGTGTTTATGGTGTTAAGCTTTAATTTTTTCAGATTGCATGTTTCCCTTCACGACTGAAATAAATGATGATTATTTTAGTTGATTATTTTAGTTGATTTATTTATATAGTCTTTAAATTTTACATCCTAAAATGACTTGGAATGCTAAAATTCAGTTTACTTGTTCAGTACCATCTAGACCAGTGGCGGCTCGTGGAATTAAAATGTGGATGTTCACAAAACCTACACTTAAAATGCAGACTAGGACTATCTGCCACTGCTACCATCACTACTACTATGCCCCACAAAATTGTATACATTCTATTAGCCCAGAAAGAATGTATCTATTCCTATCAACTTACTCATTGTGTTACTTTACTGACAGTCTGTAAGCGCTGTCCAGCTTGGCACTAATGTTCACCGACCAAACATGGCGAACTGAATACATACATTCTTATATGAGTGTGAATTCCCGTTCTTCTTTATCTTTTCACTAAGATGTATCAAGTCGGCACATCCTACTTTCGCCCAATAACTCAATTCAGAACTAAACATGAGGCACGGAAAGCAAGACAGTGCATTTCTAATACTGCAACCACATAGCCATTTATAGGTTGTGTATACATTGTTGTTAAATTTGCGCCAGTAGTCCCGCTTCTGATATTTGTAACATGCTCAACTGTCAAATTGGACTGCGGACGTCCAAGTCGCTTAATTACAACTGTTACTTCGTAAGTCAGTTCCGTTTATCTGTTTTATTTCTTAAAATGGAATCCACTAAGTTGATAGCTACCTCTTGAGAGAAGTTCAACAGTCACAAAGATTCCAAGACGTCGTGATCGGTCGCTGCAAAACACAAAGAATAATTGTTTTGTGCTAAAGTACTAGTTGTATCTGATGTACTAGGAAACTCACAATTGTCTCATCTGCTAATCATCTACAAATTCCAAGTTTATCACAGTGATTAAAACAAAACATCGTTGAGAAACTGGGCCGCAATAACAACCGTATTCGAAGCAACACAATAACTGATAGTGCCAGGAGTTGTAAATATTCTTTGTATTTGGATATAGTTGCAGTTAAACTCTATGGATGATAGCACTTCCCAGAGATGACCAGGAACTCTGGCGTTGCCAGTGTGAATGAACTTGCACATCGTTATTGTGCTATTATTTGGGCGTACCCAAAAAATGTCTGTCTGTAGCATTTGTCGTCTACCCAGGCGTAGAGCAAGGGATGTGTGCTAGCTGCATCGTTGCCACATACTCAAGCTATCGCCCTCTACTTACAACACATGCTAAAGGAATTGGTGCGGTAAATACAAATAACGAATGAAAAGAGAAAAAGGGCTTCTACAAGACAAATATTGGGGGTTCACATGCGGCCGCCCCTGATCTAGAGCGTTGCATGTTTTACACAGACTTGTGAATATGGTATGTATAGAATTTTTAAAACTGTGTATTTTGTGCTTTTTCAGTATCAATTGTGATTATGTCCATCTATGGATTCACTATTTAAAATTTAAGGAATTCCATAAAGTAAAGTGATTGGGAAAATGAATTATATTTCTTTAGTTTGCTGAATCAAGTCGAAAAAGTCTTAGTGTCCCTAGATACTTCGTATTCTTTTCAACGAGCCACAAAAATTATTTCATTTTAAAGGTCGCCGAGCATCTGTATTTTTGCTGCATACCATAAGTTACATGCAATCATTTCCCTTCATTCATGTTCAGATCGTTCTAGGGGTGAAGTAGAAATAGCTACTAAGCCTACTTGATGTTATACTTGTAATTAGCATTAGTCATTACAACAATACATTTGCTACACGATATATAAAGTTCGCTAATATTTAAAAATAAATATATGCACGTAAATAGTTAATTAAGTGCTCCTCTACTCCTCATTCTGCATATTATTCTGCCACATCCAGTAATTTACTTCTCGTAGGATCAGCTTTATTCTACACAGGAGCAGCTAAGTAAGTCATAATTTTGTTTTCAACGTTCATTTTCGTACATTGATACTTGTACAGCTATTAGCTTACAAACATTACTTTGTATCTTGTATAACTTTATTTGAAAGCTATATTATTTTTGCACATAATTTCATGAACATTTTCAAAAAAATCACCCTTTCCTCTCTTTCTTCTATCAAATGGTGTAAGCCTTCCAGAATCCAAACAATGCTTAGATAGTATCCACAATTTATTTTTAAATGCTCTAATTGAGTTTGAAAGTTATGTGAATGCTGGTGTTAGACATGAATTCTATAATTCTAGACATGAATTCTTTCTTTTTGTTTTTTCGCTATTGAAAATGCCAGCATTTTTCATTATTTAAAATGCAGTGCATTTTAGTGTTAGATTAATGAAACTTGCTATACACGTTCTTAGAGACACAGTGAGCAGAAATTGCCCTGGGTTTTATTGTGAGATGCATTTAAGTACACTTTATTTCAAAACACAAAAATTTCAAATTTTGGCCAAGAAAAGCCGTATTCATAGATTTAAAAATTTCTGGAGCATAAAGAATTTGAGGGTAAGTTAAAAAATGGATTTATTGGGAACCCGCTGTTAAGTATTATACCAAAATTTAAGTTATTTTGCTGCAAGGGGCGTTTTTAGGCGATGTAACCAGAAATAAATAAATTTGACCATATTTTCCAAACTATCAAAGTTAAATTGACAAAATTTAGGCTATATCATATTTGCACTAAGTTACATATGTGGTATAAGTCTAAAATAGCTGGCATCATTAGTTCAGGATTTCAAATTTTCAGTCATAGATATCCTTAACCAGCATTTGTTAAACTATCACTATCTAAGCTCCAAAATGTGTAAGGGACGATTTCGACAAATGGGATGGCAGAAGACCTCTACGAAAACGATAACATTGTTATTCCCTGAAAACTGGAATGGGCCAATTAGACAGACACGGTCTTGACATTGATGTCAAGATGTTGGTCTTGTAAAATGTGTAAATATTTTAGGTATAATCCTTAATGACAAGTTAACTTGCAACAACCACATTGAAAAACTAGAAAGTAAATTAAGCTCAGGACATTTTGTGTTGCGATATTTAGCCAACTTTCTCTCAGTAGATACAAGTAAGTTGGTATATTTTGCACTAATATATTCACACATTTCTTATGGCATCGAGTTGTGGGGACATACTTCCAAATTAAACTTTAACAGAATTTTTCTCCTATTGAAAAGAGCCATCACGTACGAGTTCATGCAGGTCGTATTTTAAAAAATTAAACATACTTACTCTTCCCTGCGTATTTATGCTGCGAACAATACTTTTTGTACATAAGAGGAATATAACCTCCACAAATTCCGATGTCCACACATATGAAACAAGGGGAAAGAATAAGTATATAGTTAAAGGTCACAGGCTAAAACATTTTGTACATAAGCTCCAATATTTGGGTCCAAAACTACTTAATATGCTTCCGGAAAGCCTAAAAAATACTGTGTCAGCTGCTAAGTTTAAATCTAAACTGTCTAAATTCTTGTTAAGCAGAGTGATATGAAACTTCCCAAGATCTCTTCACGCGATTGCAGCCGAATTGATCATTGGTTCCGTGACGAAGCTTTCGGCCCTCAACATTCATTACCCTGAGGAAGCACCTTTAGTGTAGAAGTCCGAAAGCTTAGTTATGAAACCAGTGAACCAGAGAAGAGATAACAGTTGATAATGACAAATTTCACTAACTTCTAACTACTGATATAAAAATTTTTGTTCAATGTGAAACGGAATGAACGAAAAGATTTCTAAATGCAGTGGACTGCATACGCAGAAAAGCATAGCAAGCATGAAAATAAAAAAGAAGGCGTATGAGAAATAAGACTGAGACAGTAGATTAGAAAAGGGTGGGGAGAGTCACGTGACAAGTGATGGATTGCAGCAAGGCTCTCTGACTGTACAAGATTTTCCAACCCCCTTCCCTCCTTTTTTACTGTACGTCTGTATGCATGTGAGTGTGTGTGCGCGCGTTATATCCCTTTCTTTCTTTTTTTAGAAAGCGTGTTGCGACTTACCGGCCAGAAGGTCCGAACGAATAACTTCTCTATCTCTGTTTCTAACGCCCCCACTTCAAAACGAAAGAACAAAGACATCAAAATGATGGATTTGGTTCATCTAGGACAGAGACGTGATCGAGCAATATTTCAAAGAAAGGCTCTCTACTGGTGCTACTCGCCTTGCATTGCAGGCAAGTCTACGTCCCCTCTCCCCCCCCCCCCCATCTTTTTTATCTGGTTCAGTCTCGCACAGATGGAATGGGAAGACTTGAAGTTGATAGACAGATGCGGAATGCATATTGTATGGGAAGATGAACGAGCAAGAAACTGAGTTATCTCGAGAATTTCCTGAGCAACAGTGATAATAAAAAATCTCATGTGTAACAGTTAGCTTTCTTTCTCTTCACATTATTATTTCACAGCTATTTTATGTATTTGTGCATACATAAGTCTACTCTCCTTTCTACTTCGTCATCACTACCAATAACAACAACAACAACAACAATAATAATAACAATAGAGTTCAAGCTACCTAAGAAGTTATGGTAAACAAATAGTTAATGATATGCTCGAAGTCAAGTTATAGTTAATGATTCCCAAAGGTTAGGTCTCCATACGGCACCGCAGGCGGTGACACGATGATACATGAGATGAAGATGGACCACCAGTGGAATGAGATGACGGGGAAAACCGGATAACCCGGAGAAAACCCGTCCCAGTGCCGTGTTGTCCATCACAAATCTCACTTTACGGATAGAACCCGGTCCGCCTTGGGCGGTCTGTTCTCCAATATATTCAAGTTACTATTCATTAGTTTTGACCAAGAAGGCGTTACGAAACCATGATTTTAAACAATCGCTATTGCATGTCATAGAATTTTATCACCTTCCCAGTATCTGTTAATTTGTTTATCAATTTGATTGTGTAACCATGGTACAAATTGTAGTTATAAATATAATTTTTATCAAAGTAAATAAAACGTTATAAGATATACGTATCATAACAATAAATTACAATATCACTCGACAAGGCGTTGAGGCGTATTGACCTTCAGGTGACCAGCGCTGCCAACCTTGTCAATTAGAAGAGTGAAATATTAGTAAGTTGATATACAGTAAGTTACGAAACACAAATAGAGCGATTGGAAGCTATGTGTGCCTATATGTTATGTTTTCTCGCGCCTGCCGATGTGTGACACATTGCTGTCCAGAAGACATGATTATATCTGAACAGAGTATACATATACTGAACGCACCGTGTATGTACGATAAATTTAGGTAAACATCTCTGTGTTGCGAATTTTTCCCGATACGCATTCTCAATCAGCCATGCAGTACTCACTGATTATCAGATTCGACCTATGGTGTCGAATTATAATCCCGATCTCGTATTATAATTTGATACATTACGACATTGGTATCGTAAATTACTATTAGATCGTCATTTCTTTTCGCATAAATATCGGAAGTTTGTTTTAGTTAATTGATGGAAATTAATCATTTCTTCACACTAGCCATGTATAGGCTAAGGTCTTTGATAGATGGAGTCAACATGAAACATTCAATGCCATGGCCAGAATTTGAGATCCGTGGTTCAAATCCCAGCCACGGCATTGAATTTTTCATGTTCACTATCTATCGGAAGTTATTTTCAACAAAAGAGCATGAAACTAAAAATCACGAAGAGAAATATAATGCGTATATGAATTTTAATTCCAACCACTTGATTTATTAACTTATTTGTATTTTATTTATTATACATTTGTATATTTTTTTTCAAAAGCGAGATATGGAGTTAATTAAATACCATTCGAATTTTGATTTAATCATGTTAAATGAAAAACTTCAGTGAGATTACTGGTTATAAACGCTAGTACATCATTCAGAATGCCATTGTTTCTCTATGGACAACTAAACTACTACTATTCTGTAGTACTGCATGTCATCTTCGATTAAATATTCAGCAAATTTATTTCAATGTTTTCATAATTAAAGCGTATTTAATCATTTTAGATATTTTCCTGTTCAGTATCAAGTGTGAAGCCTCAATACCATAGCTACAAATTATATATCTAGTCAGAATTTTGGTTTTCTTAGGCAGAATTATTGAAAATCGCAACTCCTAAATTTCCCCATGATACTGAGCGTGCACCAGACCTAATATGCTGTTTGAAATCCATTGTACCTTAGAATGGCATCAATTCCAGAAACCAGAGAGGCGTATTTCAACCCTGCACTACATTGCAGAAATTTTCATGCATGGTATTTAAAATGCGTTCACTTATAATACTGACGCTGTTTCGGGCGCTGTTTGAATAAACTGACAAGTTTTAATTGTAACAACCAAATTTTCTTGCTATCTGTGAAATATTGGATTCATTTTGCAAACCGTTGGATAAAGAAATTTGCAATTACGATTCTTGCTATTTGCATCGTAAAAAAACCATAAAAACCTAAACCCGAAAGGAAAATTTGTTTTTGTAAGAGATGTGTTTTTCTCAAAGTATTTCCTTTAAAACGTGATCTCTTAATTAAGGGAGATATTACAAAATGTATTTTGCGGAGTAGGCGGTATAAGCCTTCTTTGCTCTAGCGGTTTATAATTACAAAAATAGTTACTGAAACGGTATGACTCAGTGCTTCCATTCGGAAGGGCCGATAGGTGAATGCTGAGCTGGATTATGTACAATGGAAACGTGCGCAAACTTTTAGTTCTCTAAACTATCTTTTTTTGTTCAATGATTGAAACATTCTTTATCACTTGTTTTCCACATCGGCCTTTGTTTAGCCAACATTTTATTGGTATGAATTCAAGTCAGACACACACGCATTAGTCAATGAACGAAGGTCAAGGCCTAGGTGAATGGCGAAAGGGATGGAGACAGTAACATGCCACATAAGTGGCTGTAAAGGCATGATTCGCAAAAATTGTTCACAAGAGCCAATGGCTGAATCCTTCTCGTACTAGGTTGATAACAATAGTCTGATAAAGTCACGCTAATGTAATGGTTACCATGGATATATCTTTGTTAACAGAAATCTCTCAGATAATGCACTGATTATTCTTTTAAGAATGAGAGGGGTACTGACGCACCTCCCGGTAGTGTGCTCAGCACCAATGGAATGTGTGCTTCAGCCAATGGAATTCGCAGGAATCACAAATGACAGACACGAGGGGGAACCCAAAATAAACAGGATTGTTGTCATAAAAACTTTATTGATGAACTTTTTTAGAAAATTACTTCAGTCACCTTCAAAATACTCTCCATTACATGCGATGCACTTGTCAAGTCTCTTTTCCCACTGTTGGAAGCATGTTTGGAACTCAAGTTTGATAATGTCCAGTGCCCTTTGCGAAACTGTTTTTACCGCCTCCACATCGTCATAACGCTCCCCTTTTAGCGTGCTTTTCATTCGTGGAAATAGGAAAAAGTCTCATGGGGCTACGTCCGGCTAATATGGAGCGTGGGGAACGACAGACCACCTCTGAGATGCCAAGGCCGTGTGTGCTGGAGCGTTGTCGTGATGCAGAAACCAGTCACCTGATCGCCAAAGTTCCTGGAGTTTCCTCCTCACATCCTCTTGCAGACGCCTTAAAGCATCCAAATAAAAGTGCTGGTTTACAGTCTGGCCAGGAGGTACGAATTCCCGATGCACAATTCCACGAACATAAAAAAAAGACAATCATCATCGTCTTCATATTTACCTCACTTGCCTTGCTTTTTTGGTCTGGGAGAGTTGGGAGTCCTCCACTGGCTTGACGCTTGCTTGGTTTCTGGGTCGAACCCGTAACACCAACTCTCATCCCCTGTAATGACTTTGTTCAAGAAGTTTGGATCGCGTGCAATCTCTGTTTTCAACTCCTGACACACATTCATGCGGATGGTTTTGTGCTCCTGTGTGAGAAGGCGCGGAACGAATTTAGCAGCAACACGTCTCATATGCAAATCCTCCCTCAAAATCCATTGGCACGATACCCAACTGATTCCTGTCGCTGCTGAAGTTTCGTCGATCGTTTGGCGACGATCCTCGTTGATCTCATTTCGCGATGTTGAAGGGCATCCAGAACGAGCTTGGTCTTCAATACACATCTCACCACGTTGAAAGCGCCCAAACCACTCGGAAACGCGTGTGCGGCTCATAGCGTGGTCCTGGAAAGCTTCCTGAAGCATTTGGTGTGTCTCCGTTGCAGTTTTTAAAGAAGGAAACAAAATTTCACACACACTCTTTGTTCTTTTAAAGTTGCCATAACGACTTCGCAGAAGTAACCCGCCAACAGTCAGAGAAACACAATACCACACTTGCACATTTAGCTCTACGCTGACGCCGTCTGCACAGCTGTTTCATGAAGGTGTCTACTAACACCATCTACCGTGAGAGCCGTGCATTGCGTCTACGAGTTGCAGCGCCTTCGGACTCCGGATTCTTTTGGGTCCCCCCCCCTCGTATATGTGCACTCCACGTGGAGTAATCAATGCCTTATCTGAGAGGTATCTATTACCAAAGATAACCGTTCGAACAGCGCGACTATACTTAAATATTAACCTGTGAACGCAGCTTGGTTTCCGACTTAGAAGTGCATGAAAGGGGGAGAGTAAGGGAAATATTAACTGAAGTGCTAGAAATAGGTAAGTTGTGGAGGCAGGAGTGAGTGGTAGATGAGGTTTCTTATCAACGTGATCCAATGCGAATGTATCAGCCTGATTCCATACACTCGAGTACACTATCACAAATTTTCGTGTCATCTTGCGGTGATTTTAAAAGGGTATGTTGTGGGTCTGCTTTGAGGAGAAGATTGTATATTTTACCATATGTAACCCTCTGTTTCGAACCTGCATGTTGGGATAGGGTATGGGAGAACATCAAAGGCACCACTCTAGGACGTTTTCAATTCGGAAGCATTAGGAGCCCGGTGCCACCGCCGCCATCAGATCCAGCCTTGTATTACCCTCATGCCTGAATCGTTCCTACCACAAGCTTAGCAAGCGAATGGGCCTGTTTCTGACCATAATTGTGCAGTTCTCTTCCACCTCTAATCTGTTTCCCAATGTATGTAGCTGTACTCTCGTCATTTAAAGAAAAAAGATGTTCTTGTTTCCAAAGGTCAGCAAATGCTTAGTAACTGATGACCTTTAAACTAACAAAGTATTCTTAAACGTAATTACTACAAATATTTATCTTTGGTAGTTATGCTGCACGCTGAATGCTTCTAAGTGCAACGAACGCTCTAGGGTCCAGATGAAGAGATTTAGATCGTCGACAAACAGGCTAGAGGGGTAGGGAGCAGAGCAATTCACTCCCCACACTCCGAAGAGGAAAATAAAAAGCTCGGTTGTTAAAGTCTCATTTAGAACGCCGCCGCAGAGCATGACGGTGTATCCAGATTCCAGTTCCTCCTTAATATTATTGGCTAACCACACGTGACATCGGCATTAGAGGGCAGCGTTGGCCTTTTACAAGGCAGCCATTAGGGTAAATAGGAGGGAGGGCAAGATTACCGTGTTCTACTGTAATATTAAAATAGAGGCGTGATTGGCAGAGGCAAGGTAAACGAAAAAATGCCTGAGCACGCTATTGGAAACAGGTTCTCTTTTTAGTCAACTTTCTACAGGTTGGCTGTTTATGGCATTCCAACACACAGTTGATCTTCTCAGCAGTACCCCAACATGTCCACTATTAGTTTAAAATGCGCATCCTATTTTTAGAGAATGAAGAAGGATTCTTTCTTATTTGTTGATATAGGTCAGTTGTCCCTTTATTGCGAACCGATCAGAAAAGGTAGCAATTATCTAAAACACTGAAAAGTACAAGGACTGCTTACTGTGGTGCGTCATTATTTAATAAATACTATTTATTTAGCTTTTCTTGAGCATTACAGCATGTATACCTTTGGTGGGAGTACAATTCTTGACCAACATTTTGAGCTTACCTCTCTGCCATTGGAAGTATCTAGCAAGTAAATCATATTCTACAACCTGCAAATTCTTTCTGAAATGGGCATAGTTCAACCAATGTATTCTTCAATGACTATTCGTGGCTCTACAATCATGGAAAACACCATCTCTATTCTTTGTTTTAAACTTTAGTTGATTTACCTAAACTCCATGTCTGAAAGGCGATTTTCATTCCGATACAGGCTTGTGCTTAAGAACAGAATTCAAAGTGAGATCCTATTATTAAAAACTCCTGATTTATAGTTTAGTTTATCTTTATTTTAGGATATCCATGTTGATTATAAAGCTGGCTAGTGAGTTAACTGGGTTTTCAATTTTATTACGACTTAAAGACGTATATAGACATAACATTAAACTCAGATATTTTGCAAGCTTTCTTTCATTTTGCAACAACTGAATAGAGTGCAACACTAACTGAATGCAAGAGTAAATAATCATAATGTAAAAGAAATACGAATATTTTATATCAGTTAGGTACGTCTTCCTATTAAAAACGTCTTTTTTCAAAGGATGCTCTTGACATTACTTTGAATAATGCATTCAAAATATAGAGTTAAACAAAAGTTAATAATATAAACAGTTAAAATATTTTAATATTCAATTATAATGCTTTAACACCTAATAAACTCTGGGAAAACTAGTAGGCTTCTGGTTTTCCATAAGTTACTTCCCTAATAACTACAATTTGTTAAACATTTTCACTGATTTTTAATTTATAAATCAATTCATGCCATAAGCAATGTTTTCAAAACGCTCAAGATGACGCCAGGTTGCTCGGTTTGACTAGCGCAGTCACTTCTATTCGAAAGCATTTGTTATTGCACCGATTTTCGAAACTGTGACATGTTTTTTTTTTTATGTTTTTTTATTTGCGTCCTCCAACCTTAAGTCATATTGAATGAATGAATGAATGAATGTGTAGTGTTTAACGCCCGCTTTTACTACATACGGCACCGCAGGCGGTGACACTGATGATACATGAGATGAAGATGGAGAACCGGTGGAATGAGATGGCGGGGGAAACCGGAGGTCCCGGAGAAAACCCGCCCCAGCGCCGTGTTGTCCACCACGAATCTCACTTTGCGGTCACCTGGTATCGAACCCGGGCCGCCTTGGTGAGAGCCAAGCGGTCTAACCACTGAGCCACGGCGCGGCCTCTAAGTCAGATTGGGTGATGAATGAAATGGGTGAAATGATTCTCGAATGAATCCGGGGTCCATGGAGCTTAGAGCTACCCGACGTTCGTCTTTCAGTGTAAGGGAAAACCCCGGAAAACCCCTTATCCAGGTAACTCACCATGACCGAGATTCGAACTCGGGAGCTCTTGAACGTGAGGCAGACATGCTACCATCTACGCTGCCGAGGCGGCCTATCTGTGACAGTGATTCTTTACATTCTGCTATAGCTCATTCATTGTTCTTGTCCGGTTTATTAAATTATTTTAATAGATCGAACTAAAATTGTTTCGAAATGGCATTTCTCTGCTCTTGATTCAGAAGGTAGGCTAAGAAATAGTTTCCTTAGAGCTTATTGTTTCATAAAAGGGAAATTAATTCCGCGATCATTATCCCACCGTTGAACACTTCATTTTCAGAAAGCTTGTTCGCTTCACAAGTCAGCTAAATGGTAAATTACAGTAAATGCTACAGAAAGAAAGGGAAGATACTTCATTTATAATAAGCTGCATCCTCTATATGATGAAAAGTTAATCTAGGTTCCTTCACCTTGAAAGATGGAGAAAAAAATGCATGGCAATTTATTTGTCGTACATTATAGGTTTCATGGTGCCAGTCTAGTGCTCAGGGGTCTCCAAACACAGATGTTTAGGAGAAAGTATCCATGAAAACAGCTTTTTATGAAAAGGGTAAAATAAGTACATCTAATATACAATAGGTATTTGGTGTAAACTGCATTAGTAATGGTTCTGAAATTAATTGGGATTTGGAGAAATGTCACAACAGTTTTTATTATTACTTTAATGTGCATGAGAGGAGGTGTGCAACAGAGAGGACAAAGAAGTGATAATAATCTATTGAGCAATGCTAATGATAATGAAGAATTAAATTAAGGATGTTATTTTGTAATATAAATATTTTATATATTAATTGTTACAGAAGATGTGTAAAATTTTGGAGGAAATAAATAAACAAGTCAACAATAGAACTGTTTCCATAATAATTAAACGCTCTTATTATTTTACTTAATTGATTGAAATTAATCATTTCTCTACACTAGCCGTATATAGGCTAAGCTGTATGATAGAGTCAGCATGAAAAATTCAATGCCATGGCCGGGATTTGAACCACGGATCTCCTGGTTTCCGTCCAGCCGCTCTTAACCTTTGAGCTACCATGGCCAACGTCGACTCTATAAAACACCTTAGCCTATATACGGCTAGTGTAGAGAAATGATTAATTTCCATCAATTAACTAAAATAGTAAGAGTTAAATGATGAAGCCTGGGACTTAAGTACTTAGGAGAGTAAGTCGCCACAAATGGGGTATCTCGAATGCGAGAGCCCCTAGTGGTCTACCGGGGAAATATATGAGTCAACTGGAGAATTTAATGTCAGGACGGCACGTTGGCCATGGTAGCTCAAAGGTTAGGAGCGACTGGACGGAAACCAGGAGATCCGTGGTTCAAATCCCGGCCATGGCATTGAATTTTTCATGTTGACTCTATCTATCAATTAAACGCTCTGTATGAGACGCATGAAAAGCTAAATAAAACTAAATAATTAAATAAATATTCATAAACGAATTAATTTAATTTGATCCCTAATTTTTTTGCAATGACGCTTCATTCTCTACCATAAATTATTCCTTTTTGAGGAATCGTCTTTTAAAATACGAAACTGTCATGTTTGAGCATTTTTGAGAGTTAATTTCGGTTTAATTTACATTATAATTTAGTTCTGAAAGCTCTTTATAAGCAAAAATGTATAATAAATTGTTCATTAGTCTTACACCTTTAGGACGTGCGTTTAAAAAATAAAATAATGTGCTATTGTGAAAACAGATGAGAATTATCTGTAATGTGGTGAATTAATAAAAAGCTTTTGGGATGGAATACCATGGTTATTAATACCTGATTTTGGTCAAATATGTGGCATCTATTTTCAAAATTAAACTCAGACCAGTTGAACAACGACCGCTTCCTGTGGCTGCTGGCAGGTAAGGTTCTGTCTAAATGTTTCTGCGTGCTCACTCTCAAAATGTTTTAACCAGAGAAGGGATTATTTTAGATACGGAGTTGCAGGCTGACTCGGTTTTTAGGTAAGAACAGGAAAAATAGGGAAGTTATTACCTCTCAAAGCCTAACAATGCCATCAACAAACACTTTGTAATTTATAGCTTAGGTAAGAAATGACTCATTGTCATTAGTGATGAGTTCATGGTGGCGTGACCGTATCCGCACAATGAACTTCTTTTTATATTGAAGTTGGTATGCTAGCGTGCCTTGATTGCTTCTCTGAATACAAATTCCTCTTAGTGGCTCTGATCTATTTACAGAGATTTTATCATTTACTATATTAATATGCCAATTATATCACTTTCAGAAAAATAGTGCAATACCTACACAAGTAATTATGTAAGGAGCAAAATCACCTATTGTGTATAGTACGAATCCATTTTTCACAAGGAAACCAAAATTATTTGTGTCTTTCCTTGCTTGAAGGTCATGAAAAATAAAATCTGGCACAGTCAAATTCGCCCCATTCTGTTAATAAAACCACAGTCGTTATTATAAATGCACATTTGGAAAACACCGTTATGGTTTACGTTAGAGTAAAATTATGAAATTTAATAACAGTTCGATAATTACACTATAACAAATACATACACTGTAATGGCCATTCACGTCAATTACATTATGAAGTCATTGAGAAAATAATTTAAAACTGCTAAAATAAAACGACACTAACTTATATAAGTATTATACGAGGGCTGTTCAATAAAGAATGGTCTTTTTTTTTTTTTTTTTGACCACGGACCTTTACCCATCCTCATAATTTTGATGGTCCTTCTCAAAACAGTCTCCCCCAAATGCGATGCACTTGCCCTAGCGTTTCTGCCAGTCTTCAAAGACATGCTGGAAACCATTTTTGAGAGATCCTTCAAATCGCCTCCGCAGCCTTCACCACTGCTTCTGATGACGGATAATGCCTCCCACGAAGGCGTTTCTTCAAGTTAGGGAATAGAAAAGTCCCATTGGGCTAAATCCGACCTATAGGGAGGGTGAGGGATGCACTTCACGTTGATTTTTGCAAGATATTCAGCAACAACATTGGCAATATGCGGCCGCGCATTATCGTGGTACAGCATCCAGCCTGCTTCACGGAAATGTGGTCTTTTGCGCCTGATATGGACGTGCAATGTTTTCAGGACATCCCTGTAGTATTGTCCAGTTACTGATGTGTTTGCAAGTACAACACGCTGATAAACTATTCCATGAATATCTAAGAATGAGATGACCATAACTTTCCCAGCAGAAGCAACCACTTTTGCTTTTTGGGGGGGTTGGTGCTGAAGGAGATTTCCACACTCAGCTTTGCTGTTTGCTCTGAGGATCAAAATGAGGTAGCCAAGTTTCATCAGCAGTGATTACGTTTGAAAGAAACTCCGGATCTTCCTTTAAGATCAACTTCAACTGCTTGCAGACGTGCATGCAAATGTCCTTTTGTTCGGGAATCAACAGTTTTGTAACCCATCGCGCACAAACACGTCACATGTGTAATGTTTCTGTCACCAACCTGTGGGTGGCACCCACTGAAATGTTCAGTACTTCAGAAAGTGGTTTTAAGGTAATACGTCGAATCTCTTTCAGAATGGTAGCAGCAGTGGTGATGTTCTGCTAATGTTTTCACCGGGTCCACCTTCCTTTGAAATTGATTGTCTCCCCTCTTTAAGCATTTTAAACCACCTTCTAGCTGTGCTGTAAAGAAGAACAGGCTCTCCATAGGCCTCCTGTAACATTGTATAGGCATCAACTGAAGATTGGTTGAGACGAAAGAAGAATATCAAAGCCGCATATTTCTCCTCGCGTTTTACCTCCATTGCAGCGGTAGGCGATACATGTCTGAAATTGCCTGTTTCTCACAGGCGGGAACCAGGAGTACCAACAATGAAATTACTACGGCTTGTTTGTTTCGCATTAAGCTAACAGAATATAATAACATAGAATTTTAGTGCAAAAAATTATCACCGTAAAAAAATTATGATCATTCTTTATTGAACAGCCCTCGTATATACAAAGATAAATGCGATATACTTTAGTTCGAAACAGTCACAATAAGAATGCTTTCTTAAGCAGTATGGAGTAATGTACTAAAGTAATAATAGTGCAAAGAAACTCTATATTATGCGAGAAACATATTTAGAATTTATTTGATTACTAGCGCAAATATAAAATAAGAGCTCAGTGTTCAAGAAGTCCTTAGCTCAAACCTCGGTCAAGATGAATTATCTAGATAAGGCTCTCGACGTTTTCCCTTATCTTGAAAGATGGATGTGGAGTAACTCTAAACTCTATGGACCCAAGGATCATTTGAACATCATTTCACTCATCGTCCGATATAACTTAACTTGAAGGTTATAAAACAAACAAAATAAAAGTTTCCCAATGAATTTAAGAGCCACTTTTTCTGTCAAACATTAAATTATCAAAAGAAGGGCACCAGAATTTCTCAAACGCCGTGATTATTCTTCATTTTTCATTATCATTGGTTCATCATTAATATTTTAGTTTATTTACGGGCATGCCCCATTCCTGAGGAATATTACATACCGATGGGAATGATAGAATCGTTGATAATGCAACAATTGGTGGAACAATGTTGGAGAAAACCCACACTGCGCCATGTTGTCCACCACAATCCCCACATGCGGTCACCGGGGATTGAACCCCGGCCGCCTTGATAAGAGTCAAGCGGTCTAACCGCTCTGCCAACGCGCGTTTGCCGCTAGTTTAATAAATTACCTTTATAGAGAGTGCTTGTACTTGACGACGACAAGAATTATGACTGTAACTATGGCTCATTAGATAGTGTGTCAAATAATGAAAACAAGGTGATAATAATATTTGAAAACAAAATGATTTCAATGTGCATAGTGCACTCGCTGTCTACCTTTAGTAGCTAATTTTCTTTCTTTCTCTATTTCTTAGTTCCAAGGGGCTCTTTGAAACCAGATCTTCACTAAATGAGGCAAAGGTATAAACACTGTATACTTTTGTTAATATCCTTTAATTTATATAGTTTCTCTTAATATTTGATGGCAAAATATATACAAGCCTTTATTTTTCTTTGGCACCACGAAATATTGCGGTCACTTGTAATTTTAACAATTCGTTTTAAGTACAATAAATAAAAGCATTAAATTATTCCATAAACGAATATACCTTTAAGATTAAAGGGGTCAAACAAGCAACTGTGTTTATATTGTGACGTGGGATCGTAGAATTAAAAGGCCGAGTTGCAGAAATTAAAAATATCCTTTATTTTCGTAGAAATACTCTTATAGACTACAGCAGCATTACGTTACATACACTATCAGTCTACCAAGGTCAATCACAATTACATCCTTAACTCTCGTTACAACAACACAGCTGGCTGTCTCTCATTTCACAACTACAACTTGCAACTCCTACTTGGTCAGTCGTCGCCTCTTTAAATACTTCACAGATAATTTCACAGATAGATGATTCGCAAGTAAACCCGAACGCGAACAATCTCTATCAGTCCAGAAGTAACTAGAAATTTCCATTTATCTCAGTTTGTTTGTTTCGGCAGACCCTTATCTGCCGGTTATCTTTCTCCGCGGGCTCTTGGTTTTCACACTGCCCTCCTATCAGTTTCTTTTGTGTAAACAGGCCACGCGATCGTAGATACGGGTTCGCGACAATATGTAAAACGCTAGATGTCATGAAATAGAGGCCAGACAAGAAGTCATTAAACAACACTATACATGTGTGGTCAGATGTCTTTTATTTCTTAATAAACATATGCATTCAGATTTAGAGAAGCTTCAGGCGAGACTGGAAGAAATGTCTGTTTGGTCATCAACTTAATGAGAACAATTGACGTTGAAGAAAAAGGTAATAGAAAAAAAAGAAAAGAAAGGAAATAAAAACAACAATGCACTCCTGCCATCTGAAGAACATGTAACTGAGTATTAGCTTTTAATATATCCATGCCCAAAGGCTCCTCTTAATTTTACTTAATGAAGAATATTGTTCAGAAGTAGCGTACAAAATTTACCACGTAATAATAATTTTGCATGCCTACCAATTTTAAAGAACATAAAAAAATCATGTCCATGTAAACTGATATAGAATTTACAGCAGATACACACTTATTTTACTTTATTAAATAAATGTAGTAAATCCATCTGGATTTGATAACTTCTCTATAAAATTCCTACAATTGTTTATCCATATATGTAAAAGAAACTAACCAAGTGTCCATAAAGTATAAAAAATGAAAGAAAAATTCCTATCAAAAAATAAACTTACAATTATCCATTTGGACGAAAAGAGCGATATTTGGCACAAATAATACCACTAAAAAGTGAAAAAAAAATTATCAAATGTGGATATCTATATGCTTTTAAAAAATATTATGCATTACATTTACATGACTTTCTCTATCCATTCTCCAATGAACTATTCTTAAAAATGTACTCTTCTACCTGCTTCATGTTAAAGGGAATAACTATTAGTAGAAATTATTTTATTGTATGTATTCTCTCAGATAAAATGGGAATAGGGAAATGCAGTAGAATAAGCTATTATAAAATATTTAATAAGCTTTTCACTAAGTAGCTGTTTTTTTTAATTCACAGTACTCTTTCTATGGCTAGCAGCAATAAAAGCAATTATAAATTTTTAAACTTGGAAAGAATAACAAAATATCTCGGAAACGGTTAACTCCAGAAAAACAATTTCCTAATTTGGACAAACCGTTTTCTTTATGACATCTCCATAATGGAAAACTTTAGATAAAGTAAAAGATTTGGAATTTATGTACACTTTTTTTTGAATATTTAGGTTTTTCATGTTTCCCCTGTTAGAGTATAAACATGAAGTAATTCCCTCAACTGCCCACAAGTTAATTCCTTAACCACAAGTTAATTAGGTATATAACACCCATAATGAAATTTATCTTTTATTACGTATGTTCTAGCCAAAATAATTAGGACAAAATCTAGCTTCTTAAAATGTTTTAATATCAGTATCCTGGTTATTTTACATAGAGTTCAGGGTTTGATTTCTGGCCATGATTGAGAAACTTTTCTTTCGCTAGAATCATTCATTTTCTTTCCTTGACAGAATCTGAAAGTATGAAGAAATGCTTCATTCCCTATAAATTAATAAAAACCAATGTTATAATACTTCAGACATGAAATTCCAATACCATTAGCTGTAACTAAATTCTTCTCCTGTACAACCATGTATAGCCTAATGGAACAAAGCAAATAAGTAAACTGTTTCTCATGTAAAGAAAGAACTGAATTTTACTGTACTACGAGATTTTAACTGCAGGTTTTGGAGTTTAATCTCAAAGAATAACTTACATATATTTAAATAAAAATTCTGAATTCTCTCAAGTAAACATTTTTTACGATAAAGTGTCAACGCAGGAAGTTTCTTCTTTGTTTTATACAACAATGTAAATAAAAGAGGAGCATCTGTTAAGTAATATACAATAATGGTTAGAATAACTTACTTTAATAATCGTTTTAGAATTTTTCATAACTATGCACATATCTAACTGTAGGATTACGGGATTAAAATACAACATGTTTGTAGTAGCAGTGTTTCAAAACGTTCCTAACTGACCAAATGTAAATATTTTATATCTCACGTGTTATTTCATCAGTTCTAAATACATTAGGAGTACATAGATACTTTTGAAATCACTACTGGAGCTAAATCATAGAGAGTTTTCCTGTAAAAATGTTTTAAATATAATTTCAAGTAAAGTATCATACTTTGTCCTTACTAAGGAGTTACACAATAGCTCAAAGATGTTCATGCTTCACATGTTTCTTCCTCTGCACAGAACGCCCTTTTCCTGTAGCAAAATGGCCTCAAGCTTTCGCATCAGAAGGTCATTGACTCCTTGACTTTTTTTGGAACCATAAGTGTCGTCTAAGCTTAGATATCTTTGTAAGAGACACCTGTCTCATGATAGAGTTTTGATGATGACTTGACTTAGCCTGCGACACCAA